>CM037854.1:197733932-197903976 GCA_021234595.1 Delia radicum
AACACTACCTACATTACATACAACATACCACATTCCATCCATATGTAGTATGGTATCCATCAAAGTAATTGCTGCAACAATAATATCGTCAGCAACACAACTCCACCCCTTTCGTAGCCGTTAAAGGAAGTTTAAGGATAACATCTTGTCTGATATGTTGGGTATAGACGTTCGTCTAAAAGTTACTTTAATTTTTCATTCTTCATGTAACCTAAAACAACATACGTTCATCAAAATGAAATATTGAAGTTTTGCTGTCGATTTGCAGCATAAGGACTGAAAAAGAAAAATGAATTTAAGAAAACACAGATAGGTGGATGGATGAATGTAAGAGTAGAGTTAAATACATAGTCCGGCAGACAATAAGTTGCAAGAAAAGTTTTCTTTTTTGTATATATTTTGTTTTTCTTTTTTCTGAAAAAAAAAATGTCTTAGGAATCCAGACAAAACTTCAATATTGTTTTTGAAGTTGAGACATTAATGTTTACTGGAGTCTGACAAAAAAAAATGGTGTTTTTTTTTGATGATTCTTAATTTTATTTTGGCAAAGAGTTATTACTTTTTCTTTTTTGCTTAGGATAATTATTTTGATGGATATTCATGAAGTGTACGTGATCTTTAATTTATACACATATTTAAACCTATTTGTAATAAAAGTCAGTAATTTCATTAATATTCACATATTAATGTACTACTTAATTTCTCAACTGCATATTCATATCTTGCCCTTTGACGATCGACTTAAACCTCTGGATACTTTTTTCAATAAACTTCGTAGAGACTGAGGGATTTTTCGTTAACTAAAAATATATTTTGTGCTTACTGTTCCCCGTATCGGAGAAATATAGTTACACGTCAGGGAACTTCAGCCTTAAAAATATGTAGTTGTTTGGGTTGTAAGACAGTTTTTTTTATTTTAATGTAAATGTCAGTCATTTGTAGAACAAATGAAACGTGAATGCGGTTACCAAACGTTTCCTTTAATAAATCAATTGTGGCACGAGCTGTGTGACATGTTGTGCCGTCTTGGTGAAACCACAGCTCCTGCACACCATGGTTGTGCAATTTGATGAACAAAAAAGTCAGTAATCATGGCTCTATAGCGGTCACCATTGACTGTAACGTTCTGAGCAGCGTCGTTTTTAAAGAACTACGGACCAATGATTCCAACCAGCCCATAAAACACACCAAACAGTCAGTTTTTTCTGGATGTAATCTCACTCCAATACGGCAGTTTTATTTATTGACGTATCAATTTACCCAAAGTGAGCTTCATCGCTTAACAAAAATCGCTTATGAAATCGGGATCAACAGCAATCTTGTTTTGGGCCCATTCACCAAATGTACGCTTTGCCAGGTGATCGTGGAGCTTCAATTGCTGCACGAGTTGGATTTTGTAAGCAAGCAAACCACACTCATAATAATCTATAGGTAAAATACACGAAAACCGTTGTTCATTTTACGAAAGTTTTGGTTATTTGACATTACGAAAAAATTTGTAGAATATACAAATCACATTCGTAAAGTTTTGTAAAAACTTTTTTTAATAAAATGTGGTGCATACCTTACGGGTTTATTTTAAAATTAAAAAAAAAAATGTAATGGTGGCCACAACCAGAATCGAACTCACGATTTCAGTGACGTCCTGCTGTGTTGAAGTAGACCCCTCTACCATTTGCACCAAAGTAGCTGATGCAATACAACAAACTAAAAGGAACTTAAGTCGAAAATATTATGAAATTTTTATGAAAAACTAGAAAAATATGCTACACATATTTAATAAAAAAGGTAAAATGGCAAATAAATATTTTTATTATGTTATTGAACTAAATAAAATAATATAATTTTTTTATAAAATTATATCAAATAATATATTAAAAAAAACAAAATAAAAAAATAATAATAATAAAAAACTAAAATAACTATTTCAAACTAATTGCATTTATTATTAAATATTTTATCTTTTTAAAATATTGTTTTTATTGAATTTCATACTAAACCCCGGCAAATAAAGTGGAAGTAGTGTTTCGGGTCCTCTTTAACTTGTTTTAGGGATTCTCTTTATTAAACAAAAATACAAAATATCCATTTATATCAAAAACACAAAAATAGTAATAATGAAATAAAAAAATAAACATAGAAATTTAAAAAACATTAATAATAATAAACAAAAAAAAAAAATATAAAAAATATAAAAAAAAAAAATTATCCTGGCCAGGAGTTGAACTCGCAACCTTCTGATTGCAAATCCGACCTCTAACCACATCAACATCCATATGTAATATTTGTAACATTACAAATTTTTGTACATGTACTAAAAAAATATTACGAAAACATTGTTTGTATTTTTTACGAAATTTGTAAATTTATATAATTTGTTTATACAAAAGTTTTGTAATATAAACAAAATGTTTGTACATTCTACGAAAAAAATTTACGAAAAATATATTTGTATTTTAAGCATGAATTATTATGAGTGCAAGATCTTTCTGCAAAATCTTTCATAAAGTGAATGGCCACATACCCAAATCCTGTACACGCTAGCGGATAGACTGATTGGGGTCTTCCTCTACGCTACGCTCTACAGCAGCAATGACTTCTTCTGTACGCACTGTACGACGTCTCTGTGGATGCATATGAATCATTTAGAGTGAACGTGGTGCGAAAACGTTCCATAGTTAATCGAATTAATTACTCTGCGGCTAAAAACATCACTAAAATATCATTAACAACGGAAGTACATTTTTATTAAATTACATTTTTTTCTTACCTGGTTAACTTGGGTTGGGGTAGAGGTTGAAAAAAAAAAAAAGAAATCGGTATTGGAGATACGCTTTACAACAGACTTCTGTCGCATGTCGCGATAATTATTTTCTTTTTAGACGAACGCCCCGCTATTCACTCACTTACCCACCCTTACCGACCGCGATTGGGTCGTCGCCATAACGTAGAGCCCGAGCTTTGGCTCGCTTTGAAGCAGTCGGACGCACACACCCAAAAAAAAAAAAAAAAAAAATATCTGCATGGTAACAATGAATTGTTGCATTAGGTCTATAAAGTGGCACTGGAACGCGTCCATTGAAACTTTTTATTAAATTAATGATGTTTTTCATAAAATTTTATGAAAAATTCATATAGTTTATTAAAAATTGAATTGAAAAAGTTTCATTAAAAATAATTTGATTAAAACTATGAAGATTTTTTGGTAATTTTTTTGGTAATTTATGCATAAAAATTTTTCGTTCACATTGTAAAAAAAAAACTTCATGAGCTTAGTGAACAAATTTCATTTAAACTAATCCAAGGAATTCTCTCTGTATATGATATAAGTATTTTATATGTATATAAATTAAATAAATAGTATTTAAATAAAAATAATATTAATCCATATAAATTTTATTACATTTACTAAACATAACAACAATTAATTTAACTAAATAAATAAATTACTTCTATAGATTGTTAGTTCTTCATTAAGAGTACCAACAACAAAAATTTAAATATTTATTTTAAAATTTGAAATTGAAATATCGCATTGGAAATAATTCCAAACCCCAAAAAAAGTCTATTACTTGTTTTACTCTACTTGGTGTTGAAAGATTTATATGTTTGCATCAAACAAGCGAGATAAATTACTGACAAATACAATTTCTTACGATTGAAGTACTGGCAAGGCAGAGATGGAAATGCTACACCACGCTGGCATACAACAAACTTGTCGATATTAACTGAATAAAGTATTTATTGTTTTATATGTACGAATTGTTTGTTTTGTTTGATTGGAAATGTTTATGCATAAATATATCATTAAATGATCAGAGGAGGGTAGAAGACGGATATAATAAAGCAATTTGTTGATTTTTATGCGATATGAGGTTAAAAAATGCTATAAAAGTGTTGGGTTGTAGGAAAAATTGTTTCCGATTCGTATGATTTGTTAAATAATATTAAAAAAAGAAGTATCAGCTAATAAAGAAAGATTAATTCAAAGAATTTCCTTCCCTATTTTCATATTTGAAGGTCCTTTTCCAACTAAAGACATAATTACAAAAAGTACTTCAAATTCTGCATATAGAGCATTTTTTGACGAGTTTTAATGACATGTTTTCTCTAAACTGATAAAGTTTTCTTTATAATGTAAATGAAAAAATTTCTTAAACTTTATGAAAACGGTTCATAGTTTTAATGAAACTGTTTTTAATGAAACTTTTCAGTAGTCATATGAAATTTTTAATAAATAAATGAAATTTTTCATTTAATGAATATGAAAATTATTCAAATTAGAGGTCATACTATATATTTCTTTGTTAGGATATTTTCCTAAGAAATAATCTATAGCGCTTTTGTTAACTTGAATCTCATATATAAGTTCTCGTTTAGTGCGATAACTAGGTTATATGAGTGTTTGATGTTTTGCATGGGATTGTCACTTCTTTCAAAACGTGTTCTGAAGATCGGAATCCGGAAAATTGCCGAAATATATCTATCAACACATTCCTGAAAGTGGTCAATTAATAAATTTTAAAACAAAAACTCTATAGATTATTTGATAGGACAATATCCGAATAAAGAATATAGAGTATGGCCTCGAACTTGAATAATTTTCATTTTCATTGCACAATTAAATGTCAAAAAAAACATAAAAACATAAAAAAAAACTCTATAGATGAATTGTTAGGACAATATCCGAATAAAAGAAATATAGAGTATGGCCTCGAACTTGAATAATTTCATTTTCATTCCACAATTAAAGGTCCAAAAAATCATTATTTTGATTTTAATAAAAATTATATCAAACTTGTATTAAAGACAAAGTACAGTCTAGTTTACCTCCCCCTGTTTTTGTTTATAATAGACATAACAAAAAATAAAAAGGAGAAAAAAACAAAAAATGTGTATTGAATATCCACCATGGGTGGACTTTGCACATAACAACAAGTTTTCAATTTATTTTGTGATCAATGGTGATAATCTTTTACTTCGAGCTCATATATATGTATACTAGTTCTCATGTAATGAGTAAACTAGTTTATATGAATGTTTGATGTTTTGCATGGGATTGTCACTTTTTTCAAAACGTATTCTGAAGATGGGAAACCGGAAAATTACCGAAATAGATCTATCAACACATTCCTGAAAGTGGTTAATTAATAAATTTGAAAACAAAAACTCTATAGATTATTTGTTAGGACAATATCCTAGTAAAGAAATTTAAAGTATGGCCTCGAACTTGAAAAATTTTAATTTTCATGGCACAATTAAATGTCAAAAAAACATAATTTTTATTTTTAATGAAAATTATATCAAACTTTTACATTAAATTTTATAAAAAAACTACATAAATTTAATGAAAAGTTTCAATGGACGAGTTCCAGTGACATTTCATAGATCTAATTCAAAAATTCATTAATATCAAGCAGATAATTCCATCACTGTAAGTGCGTTTCGGGGCAATAAATTTAATAATAAAAAAAAAATAGTTATAGATACACTGATAATAATCTATGCGTAATTATACAAAAAAATGTCAAAATAACCAACAATTTTGTAAAATAACGAAAATATAAATACTTTGTTCAATTGACACATAAATTAACCACTGACGAGTCCCAGGAGGGGGACGAAACTGCGGCCAGTCTGGTGTATCCCTTGTGTCCGTAAAATTTTTCAATAAAAATGTTTTTCTTCTTCTTCTTCCTGTAAGAGACTAACTAAAGAAAATTTATTCATTTTACAAAAGATTTCGTTGTTTTGACCTTTTTTTTCGTGTATTTAGCATGAATTATTATGAGTGTATTCAATAAATCTTGCATTAAGCAACATTAGATTCCAAACATGTCATGTGAAAATAATAAAATTAATATATCTATCCGTAAGAATAAATTTAGCCAATACGTGTAGGGTGGTTGGGCGCCATAATATTAACTTCCCAGTTTAACGACTGCAGTTCAGTAAGAGGGTTCTAATAAGTAAAAACCACGAAATTTCTTTTCTCTTATCTACTATTTATTATAAAATTAATTAAAATTGAAAATGATTAGTTAGGGAGCAAAAATAATTGCCACATACACATAAAAATTGATGAAATTCTTAATTCAAAATAAATATTTTTAAATCTGTTACGGATGTTGATGATTTGTAAATTTCAAACATTCACAGATTTTCAACAATATTTAAATATTTTTTTTTTTTGCTATTTCTAAAACGGAAGTTTAAACATCTGCATTTACTTGCGTTGCTGCTGCTGATGTTTTGTTATGCTGGCATGTAGAGCCTGTCAAAATGTATCTTGTTTTATTACAGTTTTCATAAAAATAAACTTAACAAAAACATCCATATAAAATTGTATAAATCACTTTATTAATACGCACATGATATGATTTGTATTGTATAAAAGAAAACAACTGTTTTGGATATAACAATATATATATATATATTTTGCACAAATAAAAAAAAATAGTATTTAAAATTCTTTACTCACTAGACTGGCTCACACATGCAAGACCTCAAATATATCGAAAAACACACAAACGTTTAGATTTACTCTGTTTTACTGAATGATGAGGGAATTCTGTGTTTTGAAAACATATAAAAATAAAATTCAATCAACAGGCAAGGAAATGAAATTTTCATGGAATATACACTCACAATTCACATGCGTATCATGGCGATATGAATTCATTCGCCTACAACACACCGCCACGTCTCCCTCCTTATAGACTCTGTATCCAATCATCTACATACTCTACTACACTGAAAAAGTTTTAGTGGACAAAAAATAATGAAAATTTTCGGTAAATTAAAGACACTTTTCTTCACAATTAAAAAAAAAATTTGTTATTAAAATTAATGAAAAGCTTTTTCTCGAAACTAGTTTTTAGTGAGACTTTTGATATTGAGTGAATGAAACTTTTAAAAAAATTAAATAATATTTTTCATAAAATTTTATATTAGTTTAATGAAAATTTTCATTGGGACAGTTCCAGTGCAACTTCGTTGCTTATATCATGCATATGCATTCTCTAAGTGTACACCACTATTTATGAGTTTTAAATTGTACGCGTATTTTGACATGAATTATTAGGCGCGCACAATAGTTTATGAATTGTTATCCAACAGTGTTATGGATGAGCTAAATACGAAAAATTTAACACAAATAAATAATAATAATTTTTAATTGTTTTCAAAATATTCTTGGCTCATACGCGTTAAACGAAGGTGGAAGATGTTTTAATATTTCGCACTGCTTACTTGTGATATTGGTTCTTAGTTATTACTCTAATTTTATAATATGTTTGTAACATATTATATTTGAACCCTGAACAAGCTGCATAAAAAATGCATTTTTTTTGACGCTGAAAAAAAATTTATTCGGCAATAGAAAAGCAAAGTAGTATACCATTAAAATGTTTGTTAAATGGAACACACAGAGAATAAATTGGTTGGAATTCCATTGTAACCAACAAAATTTAAGCATTATTCAACAATTTTAATTGTAAGTGCTTAAAATTCATCATCAGAATACGAGGGCGGATCAATAAGTCCGTGACTTTTCGAACTTCCCCTCGTAGTTATATGAAATGCAACACTGCTCCCATCAAGTACTACCTGTTAATAGACTACTGTCAAATTTTGAGCAAGTTCCGTCATTTACTTTGCGTTTAACAGCTGTTCTAAACATACAACCTCGTGAATTTTTTTGAAAATGGAAAAAAAAGTGAATTTCGAGAGCTTCATTAAATGATCAGTTGGGTTTAAGAAAGCTGCCTGCAAGATGGGTGCACGTTTGCTCTCAATTGACCATAAACGAAATCCGGGCCAATAAGCTCATGGCAACAGGTTTTTGGGATGCACGCGGGATAATCCATATCGATTACCTTCAAAAGGGAAAAAACAATAAACGGCGAATATTATGCCAACTTATTGGACCGATTTAAGGACGATTTTAAAAAAAACGACCCCATATGGCCAAGAAATGCCTATTTTATGGACCTCGAAAATCCTATTTTTTGGAAGGGATACAAAAATTGGAGAAATGTAAGTGTATTGAGCTGAAAGGAGATTATGTTGAAAAATAAATATTTTTTTTGCAACAAAACTGTGTTTCATTCAAAAAGTCTCGGACTTAATTGATCCACCCTCGTAGTTAAACTATATTGTAAACAAAATATATATAAAATTAATCAAAACACAGTTACATCATTCAAACTATTGGTTCTCCATATTAATATTAAAAAAAATACTATCTTCTACATCACCTTTCATACCAACAACCACCATTTTTCGGAAATTTTATCCCTTGAATAAAATATTTTCAGTTAAAATCGAATATTTGTTTCGCTGCAATAAAAAAAACAATCACTCTATCTAAAATACTAGTTTTCGTTATCAATTTTAAAATAATATAAAGTTTTTTAATAGTTTTGGTAGTTCTAATAAAATATTAAAATTAGCAACCCAATACAAATCTATTTTTAGACATTAATACACACAGAGAAAAATTTAGCTATTTGCCAACTGAAACTCGGTTAAAACAACTCAGATTCGATTATTACAATTTCAGTCGGTTCTCACAACTTAACATTAGTTTTCACAACAACGTTCGGTTAATTCAACTAATTTTAGTTGCAACACTAAAAATATTCAGAAATCGAATGTAAATATCGTTGTATTAACTGAATTTATAAATTGTTACCATTAAATTACACTTTTCAATTCGGTTGGCACTTTATTTCTCTGTGTGTATTTAAACTTGAAAGAAAAAAAAAATATTCAAGGTAGAAATGTGAAAATAGAAATTCAAATTGAGTTTAGGCTAGATGTAAAGTAAGTGCCTGACAAGCAGAAGGTCCCGGTTCGATCCCAGTTCGCGGAGAAGAATTTTTTTTAATAAAGTAATATTAAGTTTTCTTTGGGAATCCAAACAAAGCTTATATTTTTGACATCACTGTTTCTAAAATTGGTTATTTTGATAGGTATAAAGTATATCATATAACTAAGATAAATAAAAGTTTAAGGGCACTGATACTTCTGGATCCGGAAATATGTGGTCAAATTGTCAAATTACTTAATTCTCATTTTCGTGAAAAGTGCTATAGTACGCAACTTATCAAGGTCGAATTTGAAAGGTTATTAAATTACCTTACATTTGACATTCACTTGGATTTTTTATTTGGAAAGGTCAAAGGTCAATTTTCTTGAACTATAAGTCGGGAGACTATATCTTTAAAACGACCTTTTTAAAAATTAAAAAACAAATATATGTTCAAGACAGTTTCCTTCTCTACAGTTGTGACAAATTTTAAAGTGGAGGTATTTTTGGACTAGTGTTGTTAGTTGCAGAATCGATTGACTGAGGAATGTTTTTAATTGGGAATTATTAGTTATTCGCTAGCGGCAGTAAAACCATGCGGTTGACAAGAAACTTAGTTGTCACAATTAATTTGTTTTCTTTGCTTATAATAAGACTCGTACCGTAGGATAAGCTATTCGTGTCTCCCAAACAGTAAAATACACACAGAAACAAGAGCATCATGTTATGATAGTTTAAGAGCATCATGTTGTGATAGTTTAAGATCATCATGGTATAATTGAAACACGTAATAATCGTAATTTGATTCCCATAATCATATTATGATTCTAGATGATGATAAAATCGATCCCAGTGATCATAATATGATCAGTCAGAATCGATTTTATGATTGTTAGGATCATAATACGATAATTTTTTGTCGACAATCATGTTCAGTCACATTTTTTATCTGCCTGTATCTAGGAGTAATTATGGACAACAACCGAAAAGTCAGACTCGGTCGTGGCTACAGTATTTGTTGCCAATTAAATGTTTCGGTTGCTGTTTGTTGGTAATTCGATGGAAAGAACAGAAATTTTGCCACCGCAATAGATTTTTCGATTGGCTTAACAGTAATTCGATAGTTATAGCCAAAATAATTGAAAGCTATAACAGAACCGGGTCGATTGACAGCAATTGTATTTGTTGCCAATTAAACTGCGGATGCTACGACCAAGTCTGTTTTCTGTGTGAAGAAGTTTTGCTGAAAACAATGCACCGACACCTTAATTAAAAGCCAAATAAGTAAATAAAGAAAAACAAGGATGCCAGGATCATGATGCAGTGGAAAGGCAAACTTCAATAGTAAGTAAGGGAAACGCGCTTATCATTTATCAGACATAATGTCGATAATAAAGAAGTGAGTTGGCTTCCATATAAATAACAGAATCATCACGTTTAAGGGTCAAGAGAATTTCAGCACTTACTAATTTTCCTAACACATCACCTATAACAATTTGTCACTCACATATCACTTACATAGTTACTATTCACTGAAGTTATTTATTTAGCACACTTAAACATTTGGTCGTCACATTTGCAAACACAAATAGATTACAAACGATTCACTTTTAAATGTACAGGTAAGCAAAAAAGTTTATGGTACAAAACAACAAAGTGACGTTATTTTTAAGCATCAGCTTTTCGTAAAAATGATTTATGTTATAATAATGGCGGACAAGCCCTCAATTAAAACTACCGTATGTACAAAAAATACATCATAGTTGCGCCAACTCACAAAATGTGGGAAATAGTGGAAATTGGATTACATATGATTTTCTAACAATTGTGAATTGTTGTGGTGTTTGTCTTAGCTATCTTCTGCAATTACAATTAAATGTAAAATCGACCCCGTGTAATTGAAACTGGTTTTAAGCCACAGCAAAAATCGACCTTACTTAGATCAATTGGTTAGAGCCTCTGTCTAAGTGTAGTGCGAAGTGCATGTGGCAAAGAAAGCAGGTTCAAGCCACGGTCAGGATTGCATTTAATAAATAAACATTTCATATAGATGCAATCAAACAATAAAAACCATAACAAATAATTACAGTATTGTCAAAAAGGATTACTGATGAAGGTTGTGTTACCAGAAACTGCGCAGTCTAATTCAATAAAAATTTACAATGTAGTTATGATTTTTAGAAAAGTATGCTTAATCTTCTCTACCACGCCTATCTCAAAACAATTGAAAAATATGTGCATATTAATTATAGTATTAATTGCACACTGTCTCAAAAGACGATGAATAAAATTCAAAAATCCCCAATGAAATATATCAAAAATTTGCTCCCTGGCAACTCTTCCCTAACTACGTGAATAGCCAAACTACCGTATGTACAAAAATACATCATAGTTGCGCCAACTCACAAAATGTGGGAAATAGTGGAAATTGGATTACATATGATTTTCTAACAATTGTGAATTGTTGTGGTGTTTGTCTTAGCTATCTTCTGCAATTACAATTAAATGTAAAATCGACCCCGTGTAATTGAAACTGGTTTTAAGCCACAGCAAAAAATCGACCTTACTTAGATCAATTGGTTAGAGCCTCTGTCTAAGTGTAGTGCGAAGTGCATGTGGCAAAGAAAGCAGGTTCAAGCCACGGTCAGGATTGCATTTAATAAATAAACATTTCATATAGATGCAATCAAACAATAAAAACCATAACAAATAATTACAGTATTGTCAAAAAGGATTACTGATGAAGGTTGTGTTACCAGAAACTGCGCAGTCTAATTCAATAAAAATTTACAATGTAGTTATGATTTTTAGAAAAGTATGCTTAATCTTCTCTACCACGCCTATCTCAAACAATTGGAAAATATGTGCATATTAATTATAGTATTAATTGCACACTGTCTCAAAAGACGATGAATAAAATTCAAAAATCCCCAATAAAATATATATATTTTTTGGCAATCCGCCTTTTTGCCCCAATATATAAGAAAAAATGTGTGAAGTCTCCATATCTTCATATGAAATTAGTATATGGCACAAACCTACAAATTGCTTAAAATTTTAAGATATGTTATTTTTAATAAAAAAGTTATTTTATAGTAAATTAAATGTTTTTCCAATGTAATAAATGTGGCTTCATAATTTTTTTTTAATATTTTGCACAAAATTTTCATTGCAAGATAGATTTCTGCCAGAAAATGTAGTCATATCTATCTATTAATTTCGGTTGTGACACAAATACACTGTGTAGCAAAACTATGATTCCTCATTAATTACGCTAAATTTAGTAAGGCAACAGAAAGTAGAAGAGTTGTCTTCATGGCTTTTTTTAATATTTTGTACAAAAATTTTATTGGAAGATAGATTTCTGGTAGAAGTTATAAACATATCCATAAATTTCGGTTGAGACAAAAATACACTACGTTGCAAAACTATAATTGCACTTTAATTTCACAAATTTTCGTAAGTTAAAAAAAGTATTATTATTTTTTATTTTACTATTTAAAAAGGAATAACAAAATCACTTAGTGTTTAACAACTAAAAATACACTTACTTAAAATATCAAAATTTACAAAAATTTATGAAAAATATTTTAAAGCAGCAGTTTAAATAATGCGTGAGGCCTTCTTTGTTTGCATTAATTTGAAAATTCGATGAGACATAATGTCTACCAGATTTATTCGAAATTCTTCTGTTATAGATCTCCACGCATCAATAACTGCTTCCTTTAGATGAAACCCGCTTTCATATTGACGGTTTTCAGCGTAAATTCGACGTGTGAATACTTCCTAAATACTCTCAATAGGGTCTTGATCAGGAGGACATGCGGATTCCAATACTATTATATTTTTGATGACAGACATTCCATCGTCTGACTACTTACACACTGATAATAATACATGCATAACAATACAAAAAAAAATGTCAAAATAACAAAAACTTTCGTAAAATACACGAATATTTTTTTATTTTATGAAAGATTTTTTTGTTTTGATGTTTATTTCGTATTTTTCGTATGAGTGCATGTACCGAGTTATTGTCTTGTTCGAAAATTAATTCTTCTTCGTTGCTAATTTCAAAAAGTGACACCAATTTCTCTTCTAATACTGTAAACTACTCAGAAGAATTCATTCTAGCCTTTTTATATGAAAAATCAACCATACCGTCGAAACAAAATGCGCCCCAAGCCATTGAGGATCCGCCTTCGAAATTTCTTTTTTAGAAATATTGTGGTGAATTACGTAGGTAGCGCCACTAGCTATTAAAACCATTTCAATTTAGACGATTATTCGATTATTTTCATCAAAAAAAATTAAATTTAAAAAAAATGTACGCTCAAAAAATAAGTTTCTAGAAAAGTTAGTAAAACGTCTTGAAAATCAAGTATTCTATTTTATGTTATTATGTTTTTAGCTAAAATTTTAGTTATACTTATTCAGCAGTTAACTGTTTTGAACTAATGTTTTACTAATATTTTACTAATTTATTTTGCTAAAAACAAAATTTTACTAATAAGCACATTAAAAGTATGTACGACAACCAACTTTAATGATATACACAGAATGAAGTAGATGTTGCGTCAAGATGTAGTAGAGACGAGGAAAATGATACTAAAAGTGCACATATAAATAACAACCATTGAAGATTTTTGTATCTGTTTTTCATACATAATAAAAAAAAGGACGCCAACTATGTGTATTATATACATATAAATTGCGGTTTATAAAACTTAAATTTTGTGTTATCACCTGCTTGTCCAAGTAATTGTCTATTAACGAAAATAAGACAAAATAAAATATTTAAATTTAATAAAGATTAAAGGTGTATTTGTAAACTAAATGATTATAGTGACAATTGATGTAGTGTGGTTAAGTTTCAAGCAAACATACATTCAGGTAGACAGAAAAAAGCAAAAGACAAGGACACACATCTTACTCGATTTTGTATGATTCCTTTTACTTATTGCAAAAAAATTGTTGTATATTCATATTTTCATTTTTAATTTTGTTTCTTTTCTAGAAAGATGCCAGGACTTAGACCAACCATTGATGTAATTGATTGACAGATAATTTGTTTACGTTATATTATTTATTTTCTATTATTTTCAGACATTAAATTAATTCGTGTCGTCAGTGTGGGATTATGAACATTTTTATATTTTGTAACGTATTATTTTATTCAGCAATAATTCCAGCATCGATTTGTTAATTTTGAATCAACTAAGTGTTAGCAGAACTTTTGCTGAATTTAATAATTTTGTTGCTAAAAATTAGCGAGCTGATTTTGCTGATATTAGCAATGTTTTTGCAAGCTTCCTCCGGACTAAAATTTTGGTGATTCAGCAAAGTTTTTTTGCTTATTTTACTAACTTTTTTTTGAGTGTATGTGTAAACAGTCCTACCAACAACAGCGATTTTTGACTTACCTTTATACAATTGCTTTGTAAATTCCTGTTAGCGAATTCAAGTCGAACAGTTTTGTGGCGGGGTATTAACCTTGGCACAGACAACAGCTTTAGGCCAGTAATTATCTGGAAAACCCATTAAAAGCCTAAGGAAATCTTCAGGGGACTTTGTTATTAGAATTTCTAGAGATATTTGAGGCCCTATGCTCCTTATAGGAACGACGGGAGTATATATATATATATTAAAAGCCTACTTAGAGTTGATTTGGACACATTTACCTTACATTCATCGATTAATTGATTGACCCTCTCCATTGAGTTGCTGGCACTGTTGATTATTTTATGCCGGTCCCGACCCGAAAGGTTTTTTTTTCAGGCCGCCTATTTGATTTTTACAAAGCACTCGTATTATTTCAAAATTTGTGACAAACACTTGCGGAACGTTAATTTTTCTAGCAATTTCCCAAAAACTTAAGACATTTTGAAATTTTATAGCTTTTTCAAAATTATATTACAATTGACCTTAATTCTACTGTTTATTATTTAGATAAGAAATTGTATATAAAATATTTGAAATAAAACACTTGCACACCATATATTTATTTCCATATCTGTATATCGTTGTACCTTTAAGGATACAATTTGTAATCATTTGCAGAGTTAAATTAGATTGTTCGCGTGTGTGATAGACTATTTAAGTGTGTGTGTGTGTGTGGTCGTGATTTAAGGTGAAAAGCTATCAACACTTTAAGTATAACATGAATAATTCTTAAATGATTGAATCAATATTCCAAAACAACTGACAACAACAGGTGGTCTAACTAATTCTCTGCTAAGAACTTTAGCACTTTCGATTTTTCATGTATTTAAGATAGTTTTGAAGTAATCAATTCACACTTAACTCTGTGTGTGACCTATCGATTTTATATATATGAGGAATTTTAAAAATTTTCGACCCTTAGAAGCAAAATATTTAAAAAAGAATTATTTTTTTTTTGTATGACATGAATAAGCTTCAGTGTATGTTAGCCGATGTATTAGCCGATGTTTAAGCCTGCTAAGTCTATCCGCTTTAATCATTTATCTTCAATGACTCAAAATTAAGGCGGTTTTATGTTTAAAGCAAACTAAAAATATTAAAATCATAGATTCTGCTTCAATTTAATAAAATTTATATGAATTTTTAGATCTCATTGTATTTATCATATGTCAAAATATATCCCTACGGGAAATGAAGGGTCGATTCATCCGAAGTGACAAATCAGTGAAACGTGAAAAGGAGACACGTCGCAAAACTGGTACACGCGAAGACTTCGGTGTATCAAAGAGTGGCACTTTCAGCAAAATATCCAACCACGTGATTATTTAAATTGTGGCAAAACTTTGGCTGGTTTATTCATGATATATCATGTAACTCGAAAAAAACTAACATAACACTAAAGCGGACCACAGTAACTAGGGCCGTAACAGTAGAAATTGTGAAGTAACTCTGAACTGGTGCAAAATAATTAGGTATGTATAAAAAAATATCAATCGGTGCAGAATAACAAATCCATTGACTGTTACACATCAGACCTAATAATGAAATGATTCAAAAAGTACTGTAGAAATTATCTCATATCATAATTGCATGTGCGACTGGCGGAAATATTAATTTGAAAATCAGTAAAGAATAATTTTAACAAAGTCCATGTCACAAAACTATCTAAAAGACAACGTTTCGGGGACATGTCCCAGGTTAGGTCTGTGATATGTTACATGGTATCAATTTTCCTATTCCATGACAGTGCCTTGTTAAAGTGACAGGCCCGTTTCATATAAAGTTATTGGTTCCACTTTGTCTTAATTTCCCACAGGGTAGAGTCACAAAGTGACATAATTTTTTAGGAAAGTTCAGTGATTGGATCCGATCGGATTATTTTTGTAAGCCGTACATAATATGACACATGCGGAATAAAAAGTAGCAGGTGACATACCAATTACTTTATTTTGTCCTGTAACTTGTTCGCTTATCGCAGTATAATGATATGTCACGAAATTATTAATTTGTACATGTCCGTAACATAAAGCATTGCGATTATTTCTTAACTAGTGTTTTACTAAATAGTTTTCTTGAGTACTGTGATTTGTACGCTTTAAACCAGTAACGTAATATTTCATTGCGAACTGGTCCTCCTACATATCAAATAATGCCTAATATGAGACTAGTTGCATACTAGATACTTCCAACTCGTTCTGTTGCGGATTCACTTGAACTAGTTCGGTGATATGTTATATTCGACAAGTTCACCGATATATCTCAATTAGCTCAAAAGGTGGAAATTGTCACCTCCTACGACAAGCCCTTGTTAAAAGTACCGGTCACTTTCATATAACAGAACCGAAACTAGGACAGGTTCATGCACACAAAGTTCTAGTCACGTGACCATACCAGTGACTGGTCTATTTCCCGCTGGGATATTACAACACCAAATTATATAAAAATACACTCTCCAATTTTTTTTCTCATATATAAGAACTTAAAAAGAAAACCGCGTTTGTTTTGGAAAACTCCAATTTGTTGACGGTTTAAGGATATTTATTTGGGCTTAGCGCTACTTATTTGCAGGAAATGATATAAAAGACTTATAAATTTTGTAAATTTAAAAATTGTAGATAATAATGCTTTTTGAGGTTATGAAAATATTGTTTGGTCCATAAAATTTAAAGTCCGTAAAAAAATTGTTGATGTCTTTTCGATTTTTTTTGTTTAATGCTAATTAAAATCTTTTTTATGATGTACTTTTTGGTGAAACTGATACTGGGCTTAGTTGTCACAAAGCGAAATGTGTTTGGAAGAAAGTGTTAATGTATTCGCTAGAAATGAATTTTTTTCAGAAAAATTTTAACTTCGGAATAGAACATGAATAACAGGGGTTTATAAGTAAATACGACCAAGCTTTAAAAATACGAGGGCGGCTCCATAAGTCCGTGAATTTTCGAACATTAGACTTTTCGAATATTATACTACTGTCAAATTTGAGCAAGTTCTGTCATTTACTTTGCATTTAAAACAGCTGTTCAAAATATACAACTTCGTGGATTTTTTTAAAATGGAAAAAAGTGAATTTCGAATGCTCATTAAAACATTATTTTTTGCGAAAAAAAACGGTAAAACAAACCAAGGAAATGCTTGATAAATACTATGGGACTCTGCACCACCGATTTCAATGGTACAAAAAGTGGTTTACTGACTTTCGTTGTGGTCGCACAAGTACAAATGACGTTGAACGTTCTGGACGGTTGAGGGTCAATACACCCGAAAATATCGAAAAAATCCACGATATAGTGTTGGCCGATTGAAGAGTAAAAGTGCGTGAGATTCTTGATGCCATAGGCATTTCATATGGCAGTGTTGTTTCGATTTTAAATGAATAGTTGGGTTTAAGAAAGTTGTCTTGAAGATGGGTTGACCATAAACGTAATCGTGTGACAACTTCAAAGAATTGTTTGGAGTTGTTTAACAGCAATTCGAATAAGTTTTTGCTGCGTAACTGTGGATGAAACATGGATCCACTACAACACTCCGGAGACCAAGAAGCAGTCTAAACAATGGGTTTCTCAGGGTGAACCGGCTTCTAAGAAGGCCAAGGAGAGATTGTCGGCCAATTTGATGGCAACAGTTGTTTGGGATGCACGCGGGATAATCCAAATCGATTACCTTCAAAAGGAAAAAACAATAAACGGCGAATATTATGCCAACTTATTGGACCGATTTAACGAGGCCATATGGCCAAGAAAAAGTTATTTTTCATCAAGATAATGCACGGGTGCAGTCTCAATGGCAAAACTCCACGAATTGGGCTACGAATTGGTACCTCATCCACCATTTTCTCCGGATTTAGCCCACAGTGACTATTTTATATTTAAAACCTAAAGAAATGGCTCGGTGGGAAAGAGATTTAGCTCCAACGATGAAATTATTGATCAAACAAATGCCTATTTTATGGAACTCGAAAAAATCCTATTTTGTGGAAGTTGTACAAAAATTGGAGAAACGTTGGACTAAGTGTAATGAGCTAAAAGGAGATTCAGCTGAAAAAAAATTGTGTGTGTTTCATTCAAAAATCACGGACTTATTGATCCGCTCTCGTATTTAATGAGTGTTTTCCAAGTTAGACCATTAGTTTTGTCGTAGCATGGCTAGAAGTATAGGTATGTTTGCGAAGATATTATTTATCGGCAAAAACCAAATTTGACCCTAATTTTAAAAAGTTTGTGACACATGTATGTTTAATGTAATAAACTGATCGTTTATTACAAAGGCCGACAAGATTTTCTAACCAAAAAATCAGACAATACTTTCCCAAAGGTTTTAGACGACTTGAATCTGATTTCGAACTCAGAATATTGGGTCCGGACCTCAGAATATTTGGTCCTGCCATTGCGAAAGAAATATGCGATAGTTTTGGTTTTTGGCGGTTATGAATATGAAAACAGGGCTTTTTATATTAAATTTTATCAGTTATAAAATATAGTATAGCAAATTTGGTAATATACCAAAAAAATTTATTGTTTTTTTAATTCAATGCCATTTGTATTGAAAATATATTTAAAATGCATTTTATTCAAACTCAGTATTTTTGGTGTTAATTGTAATGGTGATATTTTTAGTGGAAGAACGAATAAATTGGTAATCTCAACCCGGTTTTACGTGGGAGCCTAGGCAAAAGTTAAATTGACACGCATACCATAAATGAAGTTATTTTTTATTATACATAAAAGTGTTATAAATTAAGTATATAGTGATAAAAAGGTGATTTTTTTTAAATTTGTTGTACTCAAGCAAAGTAAGTTATAATAAAAAAAAAATGTTAATGAAATATGCAATGAAAATGAACAGTTTATCTATACCACGGTCAGTGATTGCACAGAAAATTTCATATAGACGCAATCGAACAAATAAAAAAAAAAAAAACATAACAAATATTACATTATTCAAAAAAAAACAGGGTCACTGACGAAGGTTCAATACCAGAAACTGCGCAGTCTGATTCAGAAAAAATTGAAAATTTACAATGTAGTTATGATTTTTAGAAAATACACTCATTCTTCTCTACCACGCCTTTCACAATGAAAATGAAAATTATTCAGGAAATATGTAAACAAATACACATACTTATAAGTCTGTAGCACGATATAATCATAATATAGTTTGCAATAATTATATTATGGTAATAAGTGATGACAAAATTATTTTCCATAATACTAATATGATAACTAGTACTATAGGTTATAGTGCATATATTAATATTGCTACAAACATGTTATGATCATTATAAATGTATTGTGAAATTGTATTCTTAGCAATATTTTAATTCGTATTTATGCTGTAATCACATATTATATTATATTTGTGCTGAAAAAGAGAAAGTTTGGTTTTGCTTCGTTAGATACTAAAATCAAAAATTTATGTAAATTTCGCATAGCGACAAACAATGATTATATAACTCCTTAATAACACAAATCTTAATTGGTTACTTAAATTATTTTAAAATAAGTTTGTGTAAATTATTAAATAAATGAAAAAAATATGCATAACAATTTAATGCTGCTTCAACAGAATACTAGGTAAACAATTTATGAATAATACTACGATAATTTGTTAACATTTCCATAAGCATAACCATAATATGATAATATTTTGATCAATTGGAAATCATAATATGGTAGTCTAATTATTATATTGTGATTATGAAAAAAATAAGAGTATGTTTATCACAACCATAGTAACATCGTTGTCGCAATCAGGAATCCAAAAATGTATGATGTTCTTCGAATGTGGTTGCCCCAACGATGTTTCAATTCTATTAAATGGCTCAAAAACCATATGGAAAACACTGCTATAGCCCTTAAATGCTCACTGTATCTTTAAAGATACAACCATTCAAATATTTCCTACGACTTTATTTTAAGCTTAATCAAAATGAAACTTCACTAGTGTGTTAAGAACTCTCAAGCGCTCTTTAATAAAATACATTTATAAATAAATATTAAGAATCGTAACTTTTATTAACCATCAAAGTCAAAAAAATTAAAAACTTCAAAATTAATTAAAAACTCAAGAATTGCGCTTTTTATGATATCGAAAAAAGGGCACATGTAATTTAGAAGTTTAAATAAAAGGCATTAGTGTTAAGAGGCAAATATAAGCTTTTGAATGATATATCTTTTTTGTTCCTAAGTCACTCCGTTTTTGTGTAACGGGCAATTTAAAATTTTGAAAATTTTGGATTTTTGCTTATAAAAAGCGTAAAAAAAATTATTTGAAAAATCTTGGTACGCAGTTTTTTTTTAGTTAGCATTTCATATCATAAAAAACAAAAATTTTATTCTAATCGAAGCTGTTGAGCATTTAAGGGATAGTTTAAAAAATCGTAAAATTTTGGTTTCTCTTGTAAACCACCATATAACTTTTCACCAAGCAGCGAGTTGGCAATTGCTCTCTTATTCCATTAAATGGCTTAAAAAACCATATAGAAAACTCTGCGCAAGTTAATAAAAAAAAATTCTTGTAAGTTTAAAGTAATGCACTCAGGGAACTTCTGCTTTAAAAATATTGTAATACAGTTCCTTTATTTTTAATGTAAATGTCAGTCATTTGTAGAACAAATTCAATTTTTACTAACATTGTAGTTCACTTAAAAAAAACAAACCACATAAAATGACTGTTTTATGATTTTACATTAATTTTTTTCAGTCGTTTTTTGTTATTTAAAAAAATACAAAAATAAATCGCATACCCAGTTCAAAAGTAACTCAACTCAAAATTTTAATTTTTCGGTTTTATATGCTTAAGCTATGTACAATATACTTGTTTATCTATAAAAAAAAAATATCAGTGTATTTTTGTTGTTGTTAACTGTTGCTAAAAACACTTATGTTTTTCTTTATGTTTCAATTGGTATAAAGTTGCAAATATTTTTTTTCGATGTCTGAAAATGAACAATATTTGTTTATTTTTTACTAACACATCTGGTCCATTTTTACTACAATTGTTAGTAAATTTTTGAACAGTAAAAAGAAATGACAAATGTTAGTTGAATTTAATGGAATGTTAGTCGTCCTTTCTTTTTCATTTGTTTTTGTCGTATTAACCTACATAATATCCTAAGTGTGGGTTTTCATTGTTCGACTTTAAAATGTTCCATTAATTCTTTAGATGAAGACTTTTCCACGCGAAAATTTTAATGTCATAGTCTCAAAGTAAAGTCTCCCTTACCCTGTCAATTGTTTCTCTCAATACAAGAAACATTGAGAAATAAAAGCATCTGAAATTAGTTTCAACTGGTGTCGAAATTTTTTGAAAGTACACACATATTTTGATGAGAATGATTGTTGATATTTGTTTAGATTAATTTTTATTTGTTTATATATCTGATGTTGCCTTAATTATGTGTATATTTTTAATTCTTTTTGAATTATATCAAAGTGCTGATAGATTTTGAAATATTCCAAAGAGGGCATCGATCGTTTTATTTTTTTTATCCCTGGGAGTTAAAGTGTTGAATGTTGTATTCAAAACAGTATAAATCTCTAATAGATTGATGGATTTATATGCCATTAATATAGTAGGAATACATTTTAAATGATCGACTAAAAATAACAATTGAATTGCTTTACCATTGACTAAGTACTAAGGGAATGCACCCTAATGTGGCCCTAAACCTGGCAACTCTTTGGGCTACAAAAAATAAACAGTGAAATATTCACAATCCAAATATATCAGCTTGCAGGCCAACTTCTAGGACATTTTTTGGCTGTAGATAATTTTTTTGTGGCAGCTAAATTTAAAAATGTAAATATAAATTTTCAAAATACATCAAACGGTACACATTAGGAAACATGTAACCCAAAGTGTAAGTAAATTAAAAAACTTTCTATAAGCATTCAAAAATTGTTAGAAAATGAAGTAAAATCGTCAAAAATTAGTTTTTAAATTAAAGTTTATTTTAATTTTATTGTTTAAAACCTTTTAAAGCTGCTTAGGGGGTTACCATAAGTAATGATAACGTTTTGCTTGCGATAAACAAACGATATTTATATATATATTTTTTTTTTTTTTGGAATAGGTAAAAAAATTGTCTCAAATATAAACCATTTAAAAATACTAAAACTCTAAAAAAAATAAAAAAAAAAATAAGAAAATATATAATTTACACATTTTACACTTTAGGGAACATTATAAAAATTTAATTTAATTTTTCACATTTTGTATGTTTATTATGTTGTTTTTATGGAATCAATTATTTTTTATTAAAATTGTGAATAAAATTCCTACCGTTTGCAAAAATCTGACTTGGAAACTTATTTAAAATTCGTTTGTTATTCACTTTTTATGTAAACAAAAAATTACAATTGAGTTTTTTTTTTGAAAAAAAAACAATAACACCAAGAAAAACGTCAGCATTAGAGTCGACACTTTTTTAAATTAGTGATAGCGGAAATTAAACTCGATGCCAGTTTATAGTTTAAGCATAATAATGCAACTACAAGAAAGAAAAAAAACAGAGTCCACTTTAGAGAACATGCCACAATTGGCAACATTCCCTTATTGATACAACATGCGTAAAAGTATATATTTTACATATTGAATGATTTACTTGTTTTTTTTTTTAATTGTGAATAAAATTCTTACCGTTTGCAAAAATCTGACTTGAAAAATTCTTTAAAACTTGTTTGTTTTTTACAAAAAATTACAATTTATGTGCGTTTGTTTTTTTTAAGACACAATAAGACCAAGAAAAAACGTGTGCATTCGAGTCTAGATGAGAGCTTATAGTTTTGACATACTCGTATTCATACAACTACAAAAAAAAAACAAAGAGTCCACTTTAGAGAACATGCCAAAATTGGGAACACTCCCTTATTGATAAAACATGCATAAAAGTATATATTTTACATATTGGGTGCTTTACTTGTTTTTATTAAAATTGTGAATAAAATTCTTACCGTTTGCAAAAATGTGACTTGGAAAATTCTTTAAAATTTGTTTATTATTCACAAAAATTGCAATTTATATTGCGCTTTGTTTTTTTTTTCGAACAAACACAATAAACCCAATAAAAAACGCGTGCTTTCGAGTGGAAACTTTTTTTTTAAATAGTGATAGCAGACTCGATGACAGTTTATAGTTTTAAACATATTCATGCATCTACAAGAAAAGAAAAAAAAACAAAGAGTCCACTTTAGAGAACATGCCACAATTGGGAATACTCCCTTATTAATAAAACATGCTCAAAAGAATATATTTTACATATTGTGTACATTACTTGTTTTTATTAAAATTGTGAATAAAATTATTACCGTTTACAAAAATCCGACTTTGAAAATTGTTTAAAACTTTCTTGTTATTTACTTTTTATGTATACAATATATTACAATTTATATTGCGCTTTTTTTGAAAAAAAAAAACGCAATAAAACCAAGAAAAACGGGTACATTCGAGTCGAAACTTTTTTAAAATAGTAACATTTCCTAATTGATAAAACATGCGTAAAAGTATATATTTTACATATTGGGATTTAAACTCGATGACATTTATAGTTTCAACATATTCATGCAACTACAAGAAAAAACAAACAAAGAGTCCACTTCAGAGAACATGCCACAATAGGGAACATTCCCTTATTGATAAAACATGCGTAAAAGTATATATTTTACATATTGGGTGCTTTACTTGTTATTGGAATTCATTTGTTGTATTTGTTCATACTTATGTGTATATTTCTTTTTGGCATGACATTAACTTTCAAGTTACAAATGCAATATGAACATTGTCGGTTTGTAACTTACATTAACCATGTAAAATACTAACTACAAAACAATGGATACATAAATCAATGTAATTAACGTGAAAAATGCTACTACCAAATATTAACCATGTTAGGGATGGTGGAAAACCTTAAAGACAGAGACCATTAAAATAAAACACGTGTTATTATTATTCCTTGCAAACTTAAGATTCATATGAAAACTTTTCACTATTTCATCGAATCTAATGGTTTAGAGAAATATGATAATAGTTTAAAGTGAAATGGAAATTTTTGGAGGAAATAAAAAACATAAGTCACCTACACCAAATAACATTTTGAAATGTCAGGTATAATAGCACAGTGCAACAGTGAAAAAAATGCATGGAATCGACAGTTTAGGTTCGCTTATACTATCAAAGGTTAGTAAAACCCTGTACTCGGTTTTTCCAGTTTGACTACCATTTTTTTTATGGACCTCAAAAGATTTAGAAAATCATTGCACCACTCAAAAGCAGGCGTCCTCAGTTTTTGGCCTACAGATAATTCAGACTTGATGATATTGCTTAACTATATTTGGCAATAACGTAGTGAAGAGTACACTGAACAAATTTATAAACATTTTATGTGCATAAAATCATTGTTTCCCGCACTTTTTTGAAAAAATATAGGAGAAAATTATTTTTTTTGCTTCTTCTTCTTCAATAATAAAAAAGTAACAAAAATGCAATAAAAGTGCAGTCTAGTCAAAAACGACTATTTATAAGGTACAAAGTGGTTTGTAAGCTATTTCGGATGCCTAGACACATTCAGATTGTATTGATATGTTTACAAAAGTGGTTCAGATTTACAATGGGTCCCTGTAAGTTATGCTGAAAAAAAGCAAAAAAATAAATAAAATTCTTCCATATTTTTCAAAAAAGTGCAGGAAAAAAAGATTTTTTGCACATAAAAAGTTTATAAAATTTGTTCAGTCGACTCTTCACTACATTATTGCCAAATATAGTTAAGCAATATCATCAAGTCTGAATTAGCTGTAGGCCAAAAACTTAGGACGCATTTTTTATAGTGGTGCACTGATTTTCAAAATCTTTTGAGGTCCATAAAAAAAAAAAATTGTAGTAAACTGGCCAAACCGAGTACAGGGTTTTACTAACCTTTGGTAGTACAATCGAACCTATACTGTCGAGTCCGTGCATTTTTCCAAAAGTCTTCATTTGTTGCACTGTTTAGTAAGTAGTTATCGTGTTGTATGTCTATATGATAAAACAGCTATTCTCGACTCGTATAAAAACATGTCTGTCTTATGAACCAAAATTTTGGTACCCATATTGTTTATATCTTACATACATAAATAGCGGTCACATTTTTTACATAGTGAAAATATAAGGGAAATGGCTCTTCATGAAAAGTGGAACAATTACCAACATAAAGAAAAACAAGCCCAGACACCACTTCGATGAATTAAATATTCAGTAATATGCACAACTTTTAGCTTCCAACTACAACTCCGAAATAAAAATACAATTTTAATGTAACGTAAAATACAATTTTTTTAACAACTGCACTTATACACGCAGAGAAAAATTTAGCCAATTTGCCAACTGAAAATTGGTTAATACCACTCAAATTCGGTTATAACAAAATTCAGTCAGTCGGTACAACTGGACATCAGTTTTCAGAACAAAGTTCGGTTCATTCAACTGAATTTTAGTTACAACACCCTAAATATTCAGAAATCTAATGTAAATAGCGTTGTAAAGGGTGTTTTTAAAGAGGTATAGAACTTGGAAATGGAATAACACAAAGATGAATTTTTTAAATTGACATGAAATTTACTTAATCCGAAAGATAATTTTCTGGCATTACAATTTAAATATGACTTCTGACATAAGCCGCCACGGCTGCCTAGAGCATTTTGAAACCACATCTTCTGTACATAATGATTGTTTAATTGATCAACGAAAAAGTCAGTAAACATGGCTCTATAGCGGTCACCATTGACTGTAACGTTCTGACCAGCATCGTTTTTAAAGTAGTACGGATCAATGATTCCACCAGCCATAAATGATTCCACCAACCCATAAAGCCCACCAAACAGTCAGTTTTTCTGGATGTAACGGTGTCTGAACATACACTTGAGGATTATCATCACTCCAAATACGGCAGTTTTGTTTATTGACGTATCCATTTAACCGAAAGAGAGCTTCATCTCTAAAAAAAAATACGCAATAAATTTGCACACTTAGGAAGAGTGTGCTGGCGTCTATTCATGTTGAAATGCCATACCAAACAAAACATAAATCACTTGACAGGTGACAAAATGGCAGCCAGTAAAAAAAGAGTTGCCAACTTAAAGTTATATACATGTATTAAAAACCCCCTTTACTAACTGAATTTATAGGTTGTTACCATTGGTATAAAATTTTCAATTCTGTAGGCACTTTGTTTCTCTGTCTGTAGAAATAAATCTGTAAAAAAAGCCAAAAAACTACTAAAAATTAATTAATATTAACGTTGCATAAAAACTGCTAAAATACGCAGATTGTGTTGCTAAATATTAATAAAAAAAGAACAGCAAAAATAAAATTATCAACTTTACAAAACTATTGTGATACTTGAGTTGATATATCTCATTTGATTTAGATTGATATGTATTCTTATCCAAGTTTATCTCAAATTGGTGTATCCAGTAATATCCGATTTGATCCCCCAGATATATGTTCATTAAAAAAAATAAGTTAGTAGAAAAGTTAGTAAAACGTCTTGTAAATCAGGTATACACTATTTCAGTAAATTTTTTGCTAAAATTATGTTTTCAGCTAAAATTTTAGTTATACTTATTCAGCACTTAAGTGTTTTTAACTAATGCTTTACTAGTTTTTTACTAATTTATTTTGGTAAACAAATTGTACTGCTTAGCATATTATTGAATGAATTAGATGTCGCTGCATGTCAATATAAAATAGTGACGAGGAAAATGATAGTAAAAAGTAAAACTCTAGTAGGACATATAAAAAATCAACCATGAAATATTTTTGTAGCTAATTTTCATACATAAAACAAAATTACATCAAATTAAATTTTGCGTTGTCACCGGCTTGGGAAAGTAGTTGTCTATTAATTAAATAAAAGACAAAATAAAATATTTAAATTTAATTCAGATTAAATGTGTAAACAAAAACAAAGCGGCATTTGCGTTCCTGTAAAATATATCATTAGACAATCATTGATTTTGTTTTTGTTATATATAATTATATCTGTTTTTTTTAAAGATATTACATTAATGTATGTCGTCAATTTAGGAGCACGAACATTTTTATATTTGTAACATATTGTTAATTATTTTTAAAAGAATCACCAAATATGTTTTATGATTTTCAGCAAATAAATTCACTAAAGTATAGTTTGTCTACAATTTTTTTCAGTCTACTACACTCAAAAAAATAAGTTAGTACAAAAGTTAGTAAAACGTCTTGTAAATCAGGTATACTATTTTTAGCAAATTTTTTTGCTAAAATCGTGTTTTCAGCTAAAATTTTTGTTATACTTATTAAGCACTTAACTGTTTTATGCTAATGCTTTACTAATATACTAATGTTTTACTAATTAATTTGCTAAAAAAAATTGTGCTGATAAGCACATTAATAGTGTGGACGACAACCAGTTTGAAAGATATACGCAGAATGAAGCAGATGTCGCGGCATGTCAAGATGTAGTAGAGAAGAGGAAAATGATACTAAATAGTACAACTCTAATAAGACATATAAAAAAATCAACCATGGGAGACTTTGTATCTGTTTTTCATACATAAAACAAAATTGAGGATTAAAACAACTTAAATTTTGCGTTGTCACCGGCTTGTGAAAATAATTGTCTATTAATTAAATAAAAGACAAAATGAAATATTTAAATTTAATATGTATTTCTATAATAAATGTTAATAGATTAATAATCTAGTGTGGTCAAATTGCAAACAAACATATACAGACATGTAGACAGAGTAAAGCGAAAGACAAAGACACACAATTTAGGTAGATTTGTATGGTTCCTTTTTCTTATTGCAAAAGAAGGGTTGTTTTTTTCGTTTCGTTTGTTTTTGTTTATTTTTTCGTTTCGTTTCTATAATTATCTTCGGCAGTTGCGTTCTTAAAAGAAAGCATCATTTAGACAACGATTGATGTAAGTAGTTGAAAGAAAATTTTTTTTATGTTATATATAGTTATTTCTATATATTTTCAGATATTAAATTAATTCATGTCGTCAATGTGGGAAAATGAAAATTTTTATATTTCGTAATTATTGTAAATTATTTTTAAAAGAATCACAAAAATATGTTTTATGATTTTCAGCAAATATATTAACTATTAACTAAATTTCAATTTTTTTACAATTTTTTTGCGTTTTTTTCAGTCTACTAAAATTCAGCAAAAAATTTATTATTTTTTACCAAGGCTTTTTTATTTCTAATCTACTAAGTGTTAGCAAAACTTTTGCTGAATCTACTAATTTTATTGCTAAAAATCAGCTCGCTGATTTTCAGCAAAAGATTTTGCTGACATTAGCAATTTTTTGCTAGCACCCTCTTGACTAATATTTTGCTGACTCAGCAAAATTTTTTGCTGACTTTACAAACTTTTTTTTTGAGTGTAGTATTCAACAAATATGTTAATAATTTTAAGCAAGGTTTTTTAAATTTCTAATCCTCTAAGTATTAGCAAAACTTTAGCTTAATCTACTAATTTTGTTGCTACAAATCAGTTCACAGAGTTTCAGTAAAAGGTTTTGCTAAAATAAGCATTTTTTTTGCAAGCATTCTCTTAAAATTTTGCTGACTCAGCTTAATCTTTTGGTGACTTTGCCTACTTTTGGTAAGCGTATATCAGCTGAGCTTGTGGAGCCGCGGCTGACTAAAATCAACAGAAATTTTAGCTAAAAAATTGTTGATTGCTGATTTCTGATTTCTGAAGGGCAGCTTTTATTCACATTAAAATAATTTAATTATTTGTTTTGTTCTTATGATTTCTTTCTGTATACTAATATTTAGCAAATTTTTTTTTTCGATTTTAGCAGATCAATTTGTTACTTAAATTAACTAAAATTTAGCTCAAATATAACTAAACATTTGTAGATTCAATAGATTTATTTTTGCTATTCTTATCTTACAACAGAAATCTGATAATTTTAGCAGTTGCTTCTGCAACTTAATTTTTAACTAATTTTTAGTAGGTTTAGCAAACATTTTTACAATTTTTTTTATTAGTGTAATATTCTTTATTAATTTTATGAAGAATTTTATTTCATTTCCAATCAAGCTCACTTATTTTTAACAAAGAGATTTCTTCACATTAGAAATTTGTCTGACTAAAAATTTGTTGACTCAGCTAAATGTTTTTGCTGATGAATTGTCCAATTCAAGTGTTAGCATTAATCATTAACCCTTAACGGATTCCTTAAAAATTTCCTTATTTTTGAAATTGATAAATGTCTACCAAATGAGTTTCGCTTTACAAAATATCTAAACTCATTTCGATATACCAACACAGAAGACTCCTATCATATTTGGTACTTTGGTAAACAACAAATTGCCAAATTCTATGAAATCTTTCACATCATTCTTGGCGATTAATTGCATTGGCATGTTGTTGTTTATTTAAATCTCAAAAATCTAAATAAACAAATAATTAATCATAGAAGTTTTAAAGAAATGTTCGCAATAATTCAAACAATTTCCATTCACACTCAGATCGGCGCAATAATCACCATCATGTTGATGATGAAGTACATTGATATGGTGATCAAAACAAACATACAAATCAAAAAATCAATGGCAACAAATTTTGTTGGCTGATATTTTTATAAAAAAACACAGCCACACCAACAACAAATCCACAATCCAATAAATTTTGAAAATCATATGCACTTAAGTAATCAAGCAACAAAATAAGATCGTTTTACAGACAGAAACGCTAGCAATTAATCGTTCACCTGTAGATAAAAGTAAAAAAAGAATAGATTATATATAGTTATTTCTATATATTTTCAGATATTAAATTAATTCATGTCGTCAATGTGGGAAAATGAAAATTTTTATATTTCGTAATTATTGTAAATTATTTTTAAAAGAATCACAAAAATATGTTTTATGATTTTCAGCAAATATATTAACTATTAACTAAATTTCAATTTTTTTACAATTTTTTTGCGTTTTTTTCAGTCTACTAAAATTCAGCAAAAAATTTATTATTTTTTACCAAGGCTTTTTTATTTCTAATCTACTAAGTGTTAGCAAAACTTTTGCTGAATCTACTAATTTTATTGCTAAAAATCAGCTCGCTGATTTTCAGCAAAAGATTTTGCTGACATTAGCAATTTTTTGCTAGCACCCTCTTGACTAATATTTTGCTGACTCAGCAAAATTTTTTGCTGACTTTACAAACTTTTTTTTTGAGTGTAGTATTCAACAAATATGTTAATAATTTTAAGCAAGGTTTTTTAAATTTCTAATCCTCTAAGTATTAGCAAAACTTTAGCTTAATCTACTAATTTTGTTGCTACAAATCAGTTCACAGAGTTTCAGTAAAAGGTTTTGCTAAAATAAGCATTTTTTTTGCAAGCATTCTCTTAAAATTTTGCTGACTCAGCTTAATCTTTTGGTGACTTTGCCTACTTTTTGGTAAGCGTATATCAGCTGAGCTTGTGGAGCCGCGGCTGACTAAAATCAACAGAAATTTTAGCTAAAAAATTGTTGATTGCTGATTTCTGATTTCTGAAGGGCAGCTTTTTATTCACATTAAAATAATTTAATTATTTGTTTTGTTCTTATGATTTCTTTCTGTATACTAATATTTAGCAAATTTTTTTTTCGATTTTAGCAGATCAATTTGTTACTTTAAATTAACTAAAATTTAGCTCAAATATAACTAAACATTTGTAGATTCAATAGATTTATTTTTGCTATTCTTATCTTACAACAGAAATCTGATAATTTTAGCAGTTGCTTCTGCAACTTAATTTTTAACTAATTTTTAGTAGGTTTAGCAAACATTTTTACAATTTTTTTTATTAGTGTAATATTCTTTATTAATTTTATGAAGAATTTTATTTCATTTCCAATCAAGCTCACTTATTTTTAACAAAGAGATTTCTTCACATTAGAAATTTGTCTGACTAAAAATTTGTTGACTCAGCTAAATGTTTTTGCTGATGAATTGTCCAATTCAAGTGTTAGCATTAATCATTAACCCTTAACGGATTCCTTAAAAATTTCCTTATTTTTGAAATTGATAAATGTCTACCAAATGAGTTTCGCTTTACAAAATATCTAAACTCATTTCGATATACCAACACAGAAGACTCCTATCATATTTGGTACTTTGGTAAACAACAAATTGCCAAATTCTATGAAATCTTTCACATCATTCTTGGCGATTAATTGCATTGGCATGTTGTTGTTTATTTAAATCTCAAAAATCTAAATAAACAAATAATTAATCATAGAAGTTTTAAAGAAATGTTCGCAATAATTCAAACAATTTCCATTCACACTCAGATCGGCGCAATAATCACCATCATGTTGATGATGAAGTACATTGATATGGTGATCAAAACAAACATACAAATCAAAAAATCAATGGCAACAAATTTTGTTGGCTGATATTTTTATAAAAAAACACAGCCACACCAACAACAAATCCACAATCCAATAAATTTTGAAAAATCATATGCACTTAAGTAATCAAGCAACAAAATAAGATCGTTTTACAGACAGAAACGCTAGCAATTAATCGTTCACCTGTAGATAAAAGTAAAAAAAGAATAGATTTATAAAAGCTGGCCTTTAACGATGCACAGTGGGATGTTTCACAAAATTTTTGGAAATAATTCGGTCATTTGTTACTTAGTGGTCCGGTTGCAATGAAATTTGAAACAGGCATAATTGACGTAATATCGAGCTTAAGTTTTGATTTTGGACCTTCCAAAGGGAACTTCTTCCATATTAAGTTTTAAGTGCTCGCAAATGTTTTTGCTTCTAATCAAATTTACAAAAAACTAACGTATTTGTAATGTGCTAGTATAAACTAAGATAAAATAAATTTGTAATCTGCAAGTATAAACTAACATAACATGAGTGGGTTATCTCTAATAGTCCCAAGATATTCCCAATTGAAAATGAGAAATTCCAAATTTGTTCTAACTCGGGTACAGGTTTTTGAGAATAGAGGGATGAAATCAGAAGCAAATTTCTTTTTTAAAATATTAGTTATTTAATTAAATAAATTTTTGTTTAAACAAAGAAAATGCTATATCTTGATCCACTCAAAAACTACATTCGTTTAAACTAGAAATGCAAAAAAAATCAAATTTTTACGATTTTTTCCCCAAAAGGCACCAACAGTCTTTTACCTCCAGATAAATATTTTCTTTCTTTCTTTGTGTTAAACAAGCTTTTGAATTAAATAACATTTTTCACTTTGCCGCTTCTAAAGTTGTTACATTTTTAAGGCCAATACCAATTCTTATAAGGATCGCCCAAGTTTTTGTTCAACAAATAATGCTGAATTTGACTCTTTCTAAAAATGTCTACAGTTAATTTCCTTTGCAACGATACCAAACACTTATATGATGTGTTAATAACTCCTTAACATGAAATCTTCAAAATATATCCCTTAAGCAGATATTTCTTATTAAGCGTGATTGTAGCCATTTTCAACCTGACTTCAATGATGCAAGATGTGAAACAAAGACTCAGAATAAGATGTATTTGCATAAGAAGTAACTTTGAAGATTTTCTGTTAAGGAGTAATAAACATGTCATATAAGTGTTTGATATCGTTGGAAACAAAATTACCTGTCTTGGTAAAACAAAAACAAGGGTAAGCCTAATATACTTTTCAGTAAAATATTTATTGAAAGACATAATCCAATGATTTTTGAACTTAAATAGACTTTTGGGCCAAAAATGTGAAATTTCTGTCCAAATTTATGATTTGCTTTAATCAATCAGACAATTCCCAAAAATAAAAATTAAATTTCCAAACATGGGAGTTTCTACAAGTTTCGCTGCCATTTAAGGGGATTGGAAGAGACTTACCCTATAAATTAGGTATATGTTGGAGTACCTACAGTGAATTAAAGTTGATATTTGCGTTAAAAATACGGCAAATTTAGAAGCGGCTGGGGGAATAATTATATACATATCAAAAATTTTTTTAACACAGCTCGCTTTTATATAAAGAGACCCTTCAGAATAGTATGCACACTTTATATGTACAGAAAGAAAATATTTATCTGGAGGTAAAAGACTGTTGGTTCTGTCTGCGGAAAAAATCGAAAAAATTTGATTTTTTTGTAATTTATAATTTAAACGAATGTAGTTTTTGAACGGAGCAAGATATAGCATTTAATTAAATAACCAATATTTTAAAAAAGAAATTTGCTCCGATTTCTTCACGCTCTTTGTAAAAAACTGCACCCAAGTCGGGCCAAATATGGAATTTCTCATTTTCAAATGGGAATATCTCGGGAACTAGAGATAACGCACCCAAGTTAGCATATTTTTGATAGTCTCTACTAGCTGATTACAAATATGTAAGACTTTGAAAATCGGATTAGAAACAAAAAAAAAAATAAAAATATGACGAGCACTCAAAATTGTATATGAAAAAGTTCAATATTTGGGGTGTCATATTGCCGCCTTCGGCGTATGTGGAAGATTCAAAATCTAAACTTAAGCTTGATATTAAGTCTGTGTCGCTGACTTCAATGTACGCAAATGCTTCCGTCTTCCGGAATGCATTAAGCAGGTGAATATTATGGGCTTGACCGGTAATATTGTGATTTTGACGGATAGCCACGCGGCTATCCGGGCTCTATCTACGGAGTCTGTGGGATCAATGACGATACTCAGGTGCAAAGGGGAAATTAACGATTTCTCTGCACGGGGACGCATTGAGATTATCTGGGTGCCGGGACACTGTTTTATAGCGGGGACGAAATGGCTAATAAATTGGCTAGGGGAGGATCTTCCCTGGAGTTAGTCACTTTGGGGAACGCTAGACCTTTTCGAGCTTTCAAGGAGGAGCTGGAGGATTGGGCTGACACCATGCATAGGACCATCTGGGAGAATGCGGGTGTTGGCAGGACCATGGGGATTCTCTGGAGAAACCCGGACAGGACGAGGGAAATTCTGAATCTTAGTAGGAATTAACTGAGTCTTTTGATGGAAATCCTCACGGGACACTCGACACTGAGGACCCATCTCCACCGTATTTATAGAGCGGACTCGGAAGTGTGTAGGACCTGTGGGGAGGACGAGGCGACCCTGAAACACTATCTCTGTGAATGCCCGGCATTTGCCGGGATCCGGGTCGAAATACTATCCAGTGATCCAATATCCACATTGGGGGATCTTAGGGGCATAGGATGGAAGAGTTTGAGGAATTTCGTCAGTGCGACGGAGTTCCTGTGGTAGGACATAGACATGGGACCGATTTTTTAGAGCGCACAACAATCCGACATTCTGGCTTAAGTGTAAGTCCTCAGGGACTTCAGTCGAATTAGGGAAGCATTTCCGTTCTCCGAATCCTCTTTCACTTATGCCTGTTCCAAACTGTCATTGCAAGCGGATTACTAGTAAGAAATGGTCGAAATATTTCCAAAAATTTTGTAATATATCCCACTGTGCGATGGGTTTCATACTCAATTTCATCGGCAATAACAAGAACCAGAGTTAATAACATCTTAACATATAAATTAACAAATTTTTTAAAATCTAAAATTGCCCCTTAATAACTAATTTTAAAAATAAAGTAGACTCATGGCACTTTAAAAAAAAAATAGTTACATTTTTTTTAAATATCTTTATTATTTTCAAAACGAAAGTGTACATTCATTAACAACATTAATTGTTTGTATGCGCCTCATAATTCAAAAATTCTACAATATTAATTTTGTAACATAAATTTGGCGCAATGATTGACGCAGCAACTGACACATCGAAAGAATTTGCAAATAAAGACTAAAATATAGAAAGCAGCAAAATCAGACAATTCAAACAAATCAAATAGTAGACACGATGTAGTGCTGAAAAGGAAATTTTTGAAATTGTTTGAAATATATTGTGACAGGCCAAGTGAAGAAAGATTATTACGATATGTTAAAAATATTTTCTTTATGAAGAAGTAAGAAGTATTTTAAAAATATTGTTTAATATGCATTATTGTGTACAATTAGGAGCACCAAACACTAAACTCAAAACGTACACTCAAACAAATAAGTTAGTAAAGAATTAGTAAAACGTTTTGTAAATCAAGTATGCTATTTCTCAACAAATGTTTTGCTGAAATTTTGTTTTCAGCTAAAATTTTAGTTATACCTTTTCAGCACTTAAAAGTTTTGAGCTAATGTTTTACTAATTTATTTGGCTAAAAAAATTATGCTAATAAGCACATTAATAGTGTAAACGAAAACCAGATTGAAAGATATACGCAGAATGAAATATGTGCCGCGGCATGTTAAGATAGTTGAGAAGAGGAAAATTATACTAAAAGTAAATTAACCATGTGAGATTTTTGTATATGTTTTTCATACAGAACGACGCCAGCAATGTGTATACATATTTATTGTTAATCTAATAAACTCAAATTATGTGTCGATTCCGGCTTGGCAAAGAAATTGACTATTATTTAAATTAATAACAAAATAAAATATTTTAATTAAAAAAAAAAAAAAAAATGTGTATTTGTTAACTAAATTTTTATAGTGTTAATTTGTCGAATGTTGAAAAATTGCAAACAAATATACCTTTAGGTAGACACACTAAAGCGAAACAGAAGGATTAATATCTTAGGTAATTTTTTTAGTTTTCTTTTCTCTATTTGCAAAAAGAAGGATTGTTTATCTGTATGTCATAGTGTGTAATTTTTTCTTGAATTTTCCAGAATTTTCTACGGTGGTCGTCAATCTATAAAAATTTTTTTTTTTTTATGTATTGTCAATTTTTGTTAAAGGAACACAAACTTTTTTTAGGATTTTCAGCAAATAAATTAACTTGAGTATTATTTTTCTGCAAAATTGTTTGAGTTTTTTTTTATCCTACTAGTACTTAGCAAAAATTTTATTAAATTTTAGCAAGGATTTTTAAATTTTTTATTAACTAAATGTTAGCAAAACTTTTGCTGAATTTTATTAATTTTTGCTAAACATTAGCAAGTCTTTTGCAAGCTCATTCCTGACTAACATTTTGCTGAATCAGCAAAATTTTTTGCTTACTTTACTGTCTTTTTTTGAGTGTATTTTTAACAGCGTGGCACTTAATTTTTACTTTCATTTAAAAGTCAGATCAAGGATATGATCTACAAGTAATTGAGAAAGATTATAAAGAAGAAAATGTTCAAACATTAAACCGACTATATCACACAAAACCTTTATTAAAGTCAAAACGAAGATATCCTGTTAAGGAGTTATTAACACGTCATACATGAATTTGCTATCGCTGGAAAGGAAATTACGTGTAGATTGTGACATATTTAAAAGAGTCCCATTTCATACACTTGGTAAAACAAAAACTTTTATAATCCTTATACGAAGGTTCACATTTCAGTTTTTATTAAAATGTAAATGTTTACTATTCAATTAAATATTTATTAATAGACATTATCCAATAGACTTTTAATTCAACAATATGAAACTTATGTCCGAATTCATAATTTACTGTAAGTAATCTCACAATTCCCAAAAATGAAAATAATTTAAAAAATGGGATTTTTTACATGTTTAGCTGCCATGTCTACATTTAAAGCCGGGATTTCTAGAGACTTACCCAATAAATTAGGTATATGTTGGAGTAGGCGCGGTTTCAAGGGGCGGGGGTGGTAAATAGGAAATTTCCCCCCAAAAATGATATTTTTTAATACCAAAAATATAAAAGAGATTAAAAAAATTAAGTACAAATACTCTAATACCCCCTCAAACACCATGCATACAAAAAAATTTTTGCAGGATTCGCACATGTGTTGGAATATCTGCAACCGATTCCTAGACCTAATTTGAGGCGTGCACAATTTTTAACAGTGGGTTAAAATGTGACAATTATCGTAGCGGCTGGTGGGAACCTGTATAGAAATCAAAATTTTGTTTTAAAACAACTCGCTTTTTATTGTGTTGGTATGCACACTTTATACTAAGACAGAAAATATTTATCTGATTTCGTCTCTATATTCGCAAAAAACTAGACCTGAATAGGACCAAATTTGGAATTTCATATTTGCAAATGGGAATATCTCTTTAACTATTATATATAAGCATCTTTGTTGTTAGTCTCCACTAGCAGATTACAAATATTTTAATTTTTAAAAGTCGGATTAGAAACAAAAAAAAATGGCGAGCTATCACAAATTTTATATGCAAAAACTTCCCTAGTTTGGGTGGTCATATAATGCCTGTTTGCGTCACTAATGCGTCACTAATGCCTGTTTCAAATTTCACTGCAAGCGGACTACTGAGTAAGAAGTGGTTGAATTATTTACAAAAATTTTGTGATATATCACTGTGCAGGAAAATATATTTACGAGAGCAGATAATCCAAAGTTTAGACATTTTCCGCCCGATATACGTGCTCGGATTACGGCTTAAAACTGCACAGATTCGATTAGTGCTCCCGACATCAGGACCTCCAGAGTGGTGTTGCTAATGAAAACGGAGTCGCTAGTGTTGTCGGGTTTCTAACGGTTATAGCATTTACTGATATATCTGTCGTTAAAAGTCCTTCTCGTTTCCTGCTATAACTAAGAGAGCTTCTTCTTATAAATTTTTTTTAATGACTTATTGAAAAATTATTTTTCTCTTACAAATAAACCTATTTGCGCCTAAAAACAACAAAACTAGCATACTACTTAAACAACTACCAACTACAGAAATTGTGTAGAAGTGTTATAAACAGATTTTTTATTATTTATGTTTGCAATTTAAAAATAAGTACCGCCCTTATATAAAATGTTGCATGCAATAGAATGTGATCAATCCTGTAGTATTTTATTACGTTACGAATCATCATTTCAATGTTTATTTATCTTTATGAAGTATGTTTTCGTAGAGATGAGTTGCAATTGCTATAAACACCACTATTCAGTTGATCCATGTGGCCTGAATCTGAAGACATGAAAATATCGTAAATTTGTTGTCATACACAGTGGGTAGTGCAGCATAAACATTTCATTCGAATTTATTTAAAATAAACAAATATCGAAAAGTAGCAATTAAACAATTAATGGATAATTTGAAGAAAAAACTGTTTTTTTTACACCCAGTAGACGCTAGACAATATGTCTAAAGAAATCAATCCAAAAATAATAAAATGAACTTCAACATTATTTGTTGTTGGCAAACACTACCTTTTCAATATAACAGTAGTTGAATTCCAAGCCCATCTCGGATATCATCACTGATACACAAAACAAATTATTGTCAAATAAAAAATCAATTAAACTTTTGTTTAATTTCAAACTCACTTTCAACTGAAAGCTTAATAACACACAATTAATTTAATAATACACAAAATTTCCTGTTTTATAGCCCATAATGACAACAAAGAAGCAAAGCTAAAAGTTTAAAAAAACCACCAAAAATTAAAAAAAAAAAAAAATCGATTAAAATAAAAAATTCGCAAATATTTAAAAAATGTGCCTAAATTTGAAAAACGTCTAAATTTAAAAAAAAATGGCCAAAATTTTAAAATCTCTATAAATCAAAAAAAAATTCTAAATTGAAAAAAAACCTCGTCAAATTAAAATAAATCGGTAAAATTGAAAAAAAAATCAACAAAATTAAGAAAAATCAATAAAAATAAAAAAATTTCCCGATATTAAAACAAAATACAAAATTAAGTGTTTTTAAGCTATAGACATTTTAAATTTCATTTGGGTGATTTTTTAAAATTTTAGCGATTTTTCCGCTTTGGAGATTTTTTTAAATTTCAAAGATTTTTGTCAATTTAGTTGATAGTTTTACATTTTGTCGATTTTTTCAATGTTCGCAATTTGTTCCAATATGCTAGTTTTTTTTTTAAATTTTGGCGATTTTTTTTTTTTTTAATTTTGGTTATATCTCGAAAAATTAGTTTGAAATTCAAAACACTATTCAATTCATTTTTTAATAGATTTGATTAAAGCCTTAATTGAAAATAAAATCAATTAAATAGTTACAAATTATTTTAATTCATACTAAAATTTGTGTAATAAGACCGAATGCAATTAAATTTTAATTTAATCTACAAATATTTTAATTGAAAGTCGATTTGAATTTTTTCTGTGTATGAAAATTTTAGAACTTCGATTTCAATATTGATTAAAAATGTTACTCATTAAATATTCCCATATCTAGAAAATACCGTTATAATTCGGTGTATCGGTTAGGGTGGGGCGATTTGAACATCTTAATGGGCGCTTCGCGTTTCTGATTCTTGGGATTGTACTGAGCAAAAAAGTCCACTAGACCGTATGTCTACGGTGAAAATCGAGCTTCCAGATTTTGTCTTTTTAGCCGTATTTTGTGAAAGTAACAATGTGTGGGATGGACATATCTCAGGAAGTAGGAGGAGCTTATCCAAGATTATGGTATCAATCTCTTCTTTGGAAGATTCTCTAGCAGATTAATGCATCAATCATATTTGTGGGTGGGGTTTAAGGGGTTAAATTGGGCGTTTTTGCCGTAAATGACAAAATCTGGAAGCTCGATTTTCACCGTAGACATATGGTCTAGTGGACTTTTTTGCTCAGTACAATCCCAAGAATCAGAAACGCGAAGCGCCCACAAGAATACATATCACTCATTTACTGCAATAATGTCATAACTCAAAAATTTTGATTTTGTACAAAAAGAGTCTAAAATTTGCAATTTATTCCCAGCTTGAAGAAAAAATAACGACAAAATTTCTCTCAAGAGGTGAGTATAAAAGATATCAATACGACTTTTTTACACAATATTATAGGTGATAAAATGAACAATTCTGCGTCATTAACTCAACAATCGTGTGTTTTGAGTTGTGATGTTTTGCAGCAAATGAGCGATATGTCTTTAATGGAATCACCTTTTCAACATTATTATATCGGTATTAATGAAGAGGTATTTGTTGAATGCCAACCCTGGAAAGTATTTCTTAAGCTATCTCCTTCTTTATAAACTTTTATGGTTTTTAAAGTTTAGGTTTTTTTTGTTGTTGTTCTTTTTTGCCACTAAAAAGAGGCGTATTCTTTCTGGCCTTGGTTCTTGGTTTTTAACAAAATAAAAAGTTATGGTAAGTATCTACCATACTTCTGGTTTTGCTGTATGCGTACTTATTGTTTTGTCCATCAACTTTTCTTTAACATACCTTAAAGTCTTGATTTTTGTATTCAGCTGTCAATCGTTTTAGAGTTTTTTTTTCTGTTTAACTCCAACCAATTGTATTCAATTTTCTGTTGCAAGAGGTGGGATCTTTAAGGTTTTATTTGACATTGATACATGATCGTATTGTTTTCAATATACGAAAAAATAATGTAAACTTTAAGTTAAGCTTAGAAATGACTTTAACCAATAGGCAATATTAAAAAGTATGTAAAATAATGTCGGCTAAGGGCGACTATAAAAATACCCTATTTTTGAAAATAACCTGTATGAGATAAAACCTATACCAGGAAGGGAGTATAAAACTGAATTATTTAAAGCCTTCCAGACTTTTTTCTATGACACCCTGTCGTAATCGATTTCGCTATACATTAACCACAGGTAATTTCGCTCATTTACTACAATAACGTCATAATTTAAAAATTTTGATTTTGTAGAAAACATGTTTAAAGTTATCAATTCACACCCACCTTGAAGCAAAAAATAACGACATAATTTCTCTCAAGAGGTGAGCATACAAGATATCGATACGACTTTTTACACAATATGACATGTGATATAACAATTAATTCTGCGTCATTAACTCGAAAATCATGAGCAATTTTTTTTTTCATCTGCTATGAAGGATTTTCTTTCCAAAAAAAGACATAGTACTCTTTCTGTGATGAATCGCAAAAAGTATTATTCCACATTAAACCCTCACGTAAATCGTCAAAATAAACTAAAAAGATTTACCAACAAAAAAAAAAAAAAAAAAACAAAACATATTCTACTAAAGCAAAATAAGTAAATCCTAATCCTTTGCTTTTTTACCCAAAATTATACCTTTGAGAATAATTAAAGTATTTTTTTTTTATATAAAAAAACAGAAACTTTTGCTGTAAAAAATAACTTTACAAAATTTACACATACTCCTTTTTATACTCCCTTTCCACTTTACGGTATCCACTATTGCTGCATTTTTTTTTTTTTTTTTGGTAATTTTTGTATCTTTGCATTTTTTGATATGGATTTAGTTTGATATATTCTGCAGACACTTTTCACGTACATTAACAACTGGAATGTATTTGTTCTATGTGTTTTTTATGTTCTATAACAATGACCCATTAGACACCCTGCTAACCCCCACCTTACATATAGAGCAAAACATAACCTCAAAATCATTGTTCAGGATAATGCGATTGGTGTGTATTTGAAGTTTGTAGCCAGTCTGTGCTAGTTTAGACAAATTTATTTTTATTCTTTGTTTCGTGTTTTTTTTTTCATAGAAAACCATTCAGTTCAAGTCCCTTAAGAGACAGTGAATCCATCAATGATTTTATATTTTTAACTGGACATTCGTTAAGAAAAGAGCAAATAAGTAGTTTGTCATGATTCTTATTTGTATTTTTCATCCCACATACCCAGTTGGAAATTTCGGACATGTTAGAAAGAAATATAATAAGTTTTTGTTTAATAAGGAATAAGGGGAAATGGCCAGAGGAACAATTTTTTTAAATAGCTTTTATTAGCTCCAAGTTACAACTGTAGTCAGCATTACTTATGTCTGAAAAGATTATATATTTACTGCATATCTCGTAATAGATTACACAGGCCGAGAGTATACTTTTCTAAAGGTCAGATGTCCGCTGAATCTAACCTCAGGATTTCTTCATCACATCAGGTTTTAAAGATATTTTAACCCTAGTAAAAAAATCTTAATCTTTTCATCTTAAAATATATATTAACCAGCAAAATTTTTTAGAAATTAATACCTCTGAACTTGTTCCAGAACAACTTCTTTAAAACAGCTTACATGAAACCGGTTCTAGCACAGGTTCCTGGGAGTGGAAGTATAAGGTGTCACTGTACCAGAACCAGTTCTATGACTGATTCTAGAACCGGTTCTAAAGCAACCTGTTCTTGTTTGGAGTTAAAGAACCTATTTAAAATGGGACAAACTCCATATAAAAATAACCAGTTGCAGAACAGAAATTAGAACCTGTTATAATCCAGTATAAGTTGTTCTGCAACCAGTTATTTGGTTTATAATATTTTACTTTGTAGCATGTGATTATATATGGTGTCATGCATAGCCATATAAAGGGTGTTTTTATAGAGGTATATAACTTTGAAACGGAATAAAACAAAGAAGATTTTTTTAAATTGACATGGAATTTACTTTATTTGAAAGATAATTTTCTTGCATTATAATTTAAAGATGACTTCTGGCATATTACCGCCACGGCTCGGACATAGTCTAATCTGGAAGTCAAAATTTCGATGTCTTTATCCAACATTTGGGGCGGTATATTGGCAATAACGCGGCAAATGTAATCTTCCAAGTGGTCAATCGTTTCGGCCTTATCGGCGTAGACTAGCAACTTCGCATAATCCCACAGAAAGTAGTCCAGCGGCGTCAAATGGCACGATCTTGGCGGCGAATTCACGGGTCCGAAACGTGAAACTATGCGGTTACGAAATGTTTCCCTCAAATAATTAATTGTGGCACGAGCTGTGTGACATGTTGCGCAGTCTTGTTGAAACCACATCTACTGCACATCATGGTTGTTCAATTAATGAACGAAAAAGTCAGTAATCATGGCTCTATAGCGATCAAAATTGACGGTTAGACTGATTGGGGTCTACGACGTCTTTGTGGATGCATATTATCAATTAGACTAAACGTGGGGCGAAAACGTTCCATAGTTAATCGAATTAATTCCCAGCAAAACCACACATTACCAAATCATGGGTAAAGTAATGTATCGCCATAGGGCTTCAGGCATTACATTACACCTTACTTCACTGATGAATTTTACAGGCGATGAGCCTCAAAATAATGGGTTTAACTCATTACCTTGTAGGGGGTAAAGTAACTGGTTATTTATCTGGTTACATGGTTTGGAAAAAGTAATGTGTCTATAAATAGATTTTCATAAAAAAAATGCATACAAAATTTTTTTTACATATTTTTTTTCCAATTATTTTTTTTTAAATTAAATAAATAACTTTTTTTTTTATTAATTAAATTACGTGGTCATGTTGGGATTCGAACCTGGGGTCTCTGGTATTTAACAATTTGTTAGGCGAGAACTGTGCCAACTGAGCTATCGATACATACAATTTTTTATTATTTAAATTGTAAATGAGTTGTTGTGCTTCGTGTTTTCGTTCGTGATATGAAAAATATACACCTTACCCTCATGCTTACAAAAAATCAAAAAGTAATGTGTCTATAAATAGATTTTCAAAAATATATATTTATACTTACTTTACGTTTATAATTCATGCATTATGTAATTGATGATCGGTAAGTCATTATGTTATTTTTGAAGTAATGTAAAATGTAAAGAGGTATCATTACAAGGTAATATATGAGTGTTCAATTATCGGTAACTCATTACTTCTTGTTGGAAAATAATGATACACGTAACGAGTACACATTACAAGGTAATGCATTACTTTATCGCACCCATTGCCAAAGTTTTGCTGGGTTGCTCTAATATACGATTATGTTGACCATAAATTGAAAGTAGTGCGCGGTACGTTTTTCGAACAGAACGTTGTTCAGGCGTCAGTCTATTCATGTCGAAATGCCAAACCATACTAAACATAAATCACTTGACAGCTGACAAAATGGCCACCAGTTAAAAAAGTTTTGCCAACTTAAAGTTATATACCTGTATAAAAAATACTCTTTATTATCATAACTTTTGAACGCATCAACAGAATATTTTGGTGCCATTTTAAAAACACAAATCGTCTTCTTTAAACAGTATTGGACAAAAATATTTTTTTTTGAAAAAGGATAACGAAATAGAAACAATGTCCTTTAGTCGCGAATATCTCATTAAACCCATAATTACTTTTTATGAAATTTATTTTGGAATTAACTCAAAGTATCACTAACAAATAATAATTGAAATCTACAACCTAAACCATATAGAAAATTATTTGTGAAAAACCCAGCCAGCAAAATTCGTAGCTCTCAAGATGTATGCCTCTTAAATGGCTCCAGAAACCACTGTAAGTTTAACCACATTTTTCTGCGAATACAAAGCATGTATTCAAAGATGCAAAGCTGGAACAGAAAATATAATATGCTCTTAATGTGATATCATAAGTGCGATTCCATACCTGCAAGATGACGCAAGTTGTAAAAAATCCAATTTTTTGAAATAATTTTGTATGCCTTGGATTAAATATTTGTTATGGTTTTAACAATCAGGTCATAAAATACTTTAGGTATGGTTGTGTGCAGTTCCAAGATAATTTGATCGCCCAGTAAGAAATCGAGAAATTTATTTCTAAAATATTTTAAGTTAATATGAGTTTACGCAATCCAAACAAAACAAAATATGGCGGGTTTAGGACTTTAGCTAATATTCGAATTAATCGAAAATGATTTAACTTCTACTCACAAGCAAATTCGTTGCCAAAAAAAAAAACTCTACCAAAATGTAGCCCATCACCAGTTTTAAGCCCATCACCATATTAATGGGTTGCTTATAATATATAACCCCATAACCATAAATTATCAACATTAATTTTCGTCATTCATCCTTGTATGTCACACTAAAATAAAGGAATGACCAAACACAAAAAACTATAGTGACAATTCTCTAAGGAAGTAATTCATTTATTAGAGAAAAATTCAAAACCATAAATAAATAAATAAAAATACAAACATCCATCTCAAGGTTTTTGTGTTTTCATCATAAAATTTTGAATAATGAGTGTTCAAGTTTAAAATGAACCACACAATAAAAAAAAAAAAATGTCCTGCTAAAGAACAAACATAATTCACTTGTTTTGTTCTAGATTTTTTTTTGTTTGAGGTTATGTAAAGGCTATTTTCATTTATGTATTCTTGGTCTATTTTGCTAGTGAAGCTTAGACATAGTGTAGTGTCATTTTGACCAGTCGGCAATGTAATCACTTCAAATTACCACTAGATTAGTCTCGAGGGGTTTTCAACAGTCAACAATGTTCTGTTTTTGGTAAAGAGAGATTTTCGTATTATTTTATTCATTGTCTTTTGACATTTCATATATTGTCTAACAAAAAAACAAAAACCCCTTTCCAAATGTTTCCCTTTTCTGAGATGATTTTGTTTTTTACTTTTTACTCCACACTTTTTTTCTTTTAATTTCTGCAATTGTTGGCGACACATTTTTATCGTTATCAGCGACATCTTTTTGTCCATCCAAGGTTTTTTTTCATCTTCTAGGATTTCATACTTAAGACATTTTATGTAATTCATTGCTAAAACGCTAATTCGTAGTGTTACTTTGAGTTCTTTTTAATTTTTTTTTCTTCTCCCGGTTTAAATTCTTTTTGTGTAAAGGGTGTTATCAGCCATTGTATGTATTTGTATTAAAGTGGTTCGAAACATAACAAAATGAACTTTGCCATTTTTTAGGAGGATTTCACATCTTGCAAACACTTGCTATTGAGCTGGACCAAAAGATATAATTTTTTTTTTTAGATGCGTCTTCAAAAGATCCTTCATTTGATACACAGAAAAAATTATCAACTTAAAATATCTAATTAAAGCTTTGATTTGAATTAAATTTGTTTCTAAACAAATATTTAATTGAATCAATTAATATTTTAATTGGCTTTTAAATATATAAATAGATATTTTATTTTAGACGTAATTCTCAAATTATTTTTTCATACACTGTATGCTTAAATAGCAGACATGGGCCGCGTCAATTACATTTCACAATCATTCACTTGTGACATTTGTCATATAATTAATAATTTCGGACCTACGCTCACACTTGTTTGCTTCAACGCTCGCTGGTAAAATTTTCAATTTTGTCAATACCAGACATGGGACATAAAACCAATATTTGTGTATTTAATTCAGTGATGTGCTTCCTCTCAATTTCCAACCACACGGGGTTACAGAAGAAAATGCTGCTTACGCTGCGTCAACACACGTACACTATAAACATCTTCGTATGGCTTTCGATGTGCATATTCGGCTTTTGCTTTGTTCTCACTGAGTTAAAAGAAAACAAATCAATTGTAGTTGAACCATTGTTGAAGCAACACCACGCTGCGGAACACAAATAAAAATACACGTAGAAATATGTTTGATGATGAATGGAAAAATACTTTTTTTTTTATAGAGAATATGGATGACGATGCACAATGCTTAATTTGTAATAAAATTATAAGTGAAAAATTTTATTTATTTATTTTTTATTTAAAAACCCTAAACAAACACCAGTGAAATATTCGTATTTTAAATAAAAATATTAATTGACCCAGCAATATCTTTACTTATAGAAATAAGTCTGTAGAAAAAGCATAAAAAGTAACTAAAAACTAGTTAAAAATGACCCCGCAGAAAAAAACCAGTTGAATTAACAGATTTTTAAACTAAATATTTGTAGACTTAAAATAGCAAAATAAACCTGATGAATAGTAACAAAGTAACAAAAACACCTGCTAACATTAGCAAAACTAATTACTAAATATCTGTACCCAAATAAAATCATAAACATTTTGAAAATTTTAAGTTTTTTTTAATGCAATTAAAATTTTCCGTTATTAAATCAGAAATTTACAATTATTTAGCAAAAATTTCAGTTGGTTTAACAATTTAACCTGTTATTTGCATTTTACAAAATTCGGGCTAAATTTAGCAAAAAAAAATGTTAACACAACAGTTTTTGTTTGATATTTTAAGTCTGCAAATATTTAGTTAAAAAATCTCTTAATTCAACTGGTTTTTTCTGCAGAGTCACTTTTATCTAATTTTTAGTACCTTTTTTTTGCTATTTCTACAGACTTATTTCTAGGAGTGTACCAAAATTATATTTGAAATTAATTCTTGTACAGTCATAGAAATGAAAGCTATACTCATAGAAATAAGTCTGTAGAAATAGCAAAAAAAAGTTACTAAAAATTAGTTAAAATGCCCTGCTAATTTTAGCCCGAATTATGTAAAATTTCTATGAGCGCATTTGTACAGCTTTATTTCTATGAGTGTAGCTTTCTTTCTATGCAAAAAATCTATTTTTTTAAATTGTAACAAAATTTTTTTCACTTGAGTACACACACTAATATGATACAACGCTAAACTGTTTCTGAGCCATGGTGGTTCCCAGGAGCCCTTGTCCGCTTAAGCCGAAATAGAAAAAAATATATATTTTTTAGTTTCAAAGGGGTTCATATATTAAAAATATATTTTTATGAAATTCACTTTTTTCAAAAAAAATCTTTTTTCTGCAATTGAAATTTATTATCAGTGTACCGTAGAATAAACTTCGTTTTTTCGCTGCTACACACACAAGTATAAATGCAATAGTGTGCGTAAAGAACATCACTGATTTAATTACAGGTCAATTACATTTGTACATCTAATTCAGAGTAATCCAAATATTCATTTTCTGTGCACAATTGTGCTACAAAACAATAAAAAAAAAACTCACACCGACGCTTGTTCTCTTCTATTTCAGTTTGATTTCAGTCGTTATTTGAGTGTTAACGAGTGCACATGTGCGGGTGCTTACTGCTTTTTTTCAGCTTTATTGTTTTTTCAGCTTTAATTTAATTTCAAAATAAACCAGCAAACAAAATAGTATAATGGAAGACAGAAATTTTTGTTTTGTCATTAAAAATGCTTTTGGTAACATGCAATGCATTTTATGTTACCTAACATTTAAAACAAAGAAAACATTTTCAATTAAAAGGCATTTCGACCTTTTTCACAAAGAAATAAATAAATTAAAAGAGAGGAAAAAAGGAAAATGTTTTTTTTTGAGCAAAAAAAACCTTTATATGCAAAAAATTAAAGAATGGGTTCTGCAAGAAGAGCAAAATGATGAAATTTTGCAAAATAAAAAATTAAAAATGGAGATTTCAAGCCAAATAAGCTTGGAAATCGCTCAGCAGGGCAGACCATTTATGGATGGAATGCTAGCAAAAAATATTTTACAAAAAACTTTTCAAACGTTAAATTATAGAACAGATTTCATAAAGTCAATTCCCTTGTCACCCCAAACTGTGGCTAGGCGTATTGCCCAAATTGGAAATTCTTTGGAGTCTTCTATTAAAGAATAATTGATAAATTGTAAATTTCTTTCGTTTTGCTTAGATGAAAGTACAGATATCAAGGATCTTTGTCAACTGGTTATCTGTGTAAGATGCATTGATGAATATTTTAATGTTTTTGAATCAATGTTGACATTGGAAACCTTTTATGGACATGTAAATGGAAAGCTTTTGATGGAAGTTGTAAGTGATAAACTTTTTTCTATAGTTGATGTAAACAAAATTGTCGGTGTCTGCACAGACGGGGCATGGTAGGAAAAAACACAGGTTTGATAGGTAATATAAAAAAAAGTGGAATGGCAATGCAAAACTTTCACTGCATTATCCATCAAGCCGCGCTAGCGTCTAAATTTATTACTCAAGACTCTACTATGAAGGCCGCAGAGCACATTATAAATAAAATAAGAGGAGGACACAATGCCTTCACTCATCGAAAATTTGTAAAATTTTTAACATCTAAAAACGCAGCTTTCAATGATCTTAAAATGTTCACTGAGGAACGTTGGCTCAGTCGTGGCGACTGTCTTAACCGGCTATATGATTTAAAAGAGGAAGCCTTAGAGTTTTTAGAAAAAGAAAATATCGATGAGTCGGCAAAAATTTTTTTAAAAGATACACAATTTATATCAGATCTAGCTTTTCTAGCTGATACAACTTCTTTGCTTAATGATTTCAACTTAGAGCTTCAAGGAAAAGGTAAGAATATATCTGATATTTGTAAAATTTTATTTAATTTTAAAACAAAACTTTTTCTTATACTTTGCCAAATTAAGTCAGATTACTTTTCCAGTTTTAAAAAAACATCTCTATTGCGCGAATCGCTGTGCGATGCTGCGAAAACTAAGCGAGTTGAGATTTTTGATACACTGCTCAACAGTTTTGAAGACAGGTTTGCAGATTTTAAGAGTATGCAACTGCAGTTGGATTTATTTAATAACCCTTATAACTGTGATGTTACTCAATGTGAGTTCGATATACAATCAGAAATTATATTTCTTCGAACCGAAGTCCAAGCTCTGGGAAAAATGGGAATAGAATTCTGGAAAAATCTAAATGATTTCGATTTTCCAGAGTTAAAAAGAAATGCTTTGAAATTGTTACCCCTTTTTCCTTCTACATATTGCTGCGAACAAATTTTTTCCGACTTAAAATTTATTTGTTCCAAGCAGAGAAATAAATTAAGTTCTTCAAATTTAAAACATATTTTCTTAATAAGAAATTGTTACAAAATCTTAAATTTGGAAAACTTAATATATAATGCCTAAATAAACTAAGTTTTTAAACTCGACCAGTCAAATATGTGTGAAAAAAATTGCCTAATTCTGTAAAAACTGAGGCATATTTTGTATTTAATTTTATTAACTTTTTTTAAACTTCATTTCCATTTTGATTTTAAAAGTAAAATTCATTACATTTGTAATACTTAGTTTTGTGTTTGCTGGGAAATATTATCTTATCCAATACAGACACATTTCATTTATTGAGAGTTTTGGTTAACTCTGATCTAATTACATGTAATTGGGTGTAATTGAGTAATTGGCCTGTAATTAAATACCCAGATGTTGTTATTAATTCCCATGTTTGGTATTCAAAATTTTACTAATTTTCTAAGGAAGCGTTTAAGCCTACAAGTGTGAGCGTAGGTCTGAAATTATTAATGATATTTAAATATTTCACTAGTGAATGATTGTGAAATGTAATTGACGCCGCCCATGTCTGTTAAATAGAAAATTTCAGTATAAAATACCAAATACATTTGAAGTTAAGAAACAAGCACACACACAAACAGACTCAGCATTGCAAAAAACACACATACCAACGTATAGATCACACACATTTTTTGTGAGTATCATATTTTTTTTTTTTGTAGAAGTTATTTATAACTTTTTTTCTTTTAAATTTTCAATAAAAGTATTACTTGATATTATCATTGCCGTGATAGGTGCAAAATCAATTAAAATATTAATTGATTTAACAAATTTTTTAATTGAAACCCGTTTTCAGTTTTCTCTGTGTACAACGTTTGTATACAGTTTCTTGGCATGAAGAAAGTAGACATTTTGTAAAAATGATCCAGCTTAATAGCGGTTGTCGTAAAACAAGAAATATTTCGGGAATATTCTTAGAAAATGCCAACGATTATTTTCCGGTGGCCACTAACATTTTTTTTTTTCGGAAACGACCCACCTTAATATGTATGTCCAAGTGTGTGGTGCTGTTGGTTTTCTTATGAAATTCTTACGATGAAATAAAAGAAATTTCGTATTTTTTTTTTCTTTTGTTTGTTTGTCTGTTACTGTCTTGTCGCATCTTGTCCTATCTTGTCTTTAATTAAAAAAAGTGACCACAGTAATTAGCCCTTAAGCTTTCTAAACATATTTTTAATAAAGAGTAGAGATGGCAACAAAGAGGATACTTTTTAGAATGGGAAATTATTTCAATTATTTAACATTTATAATTTAGCATCTATAAAAGCGAGTTTAAATGAAATCCTAGAGAACTGGAATTTGTAGAATTTTTCAGTCATCGCTGATTAGAAACGAATCTGTCGCAACTTTGCCTATAACTAACTTTGAAATTAGATAATGTTTCAGAATTCAACAATATTTTTTACATTATATATATTGTTTAATTACTTTTGTTTTAGTTTCGTTGATTAGTTAAAGTGATTAAAATTGGCTTCACTTTACTGGCCCTCTCAAATTCAGTGATAACGGGGACATGCTATTAAATTTCATAGATATCGAATCACTAATACTACACTCATACAAATTAGTCTTTAAAAAAAAGCAGATAAAGTTACTAAAAATTAGTTAAAAATTGCGTTGCAGGAAAAAGCAGTAAAATTAGAAGAGTCGTTGTGATAAAAATTAGTAAAATAAAAACAGTTAGAAACCTGTAAAATCTACTGAATTTTAGTTAAATTATTAGTTGTTTGCATGAGCTCCATCTATTGGTGAAAAGTTTTATCATTAATAATAAGACAACTAAAAACCAGCTCTGTATTTATAAGATAAATAAAACACAGAGTAGTACCCGTCGTTAATTTTTCAATATTATATCCTTTGTATGTAAAGGGTGTTTTTTATGCAGGTATAGAACTTTAAGTTGGCAAAACTTTTTTAACTGGCGGACATTTTGTCAGCTGTCAAGTGATTCATATTTAGTTTGGTTTGGCATTTCAACATGAATAGACTGACGCCTGAACAACACTTCCAATTTGTGCAAATTTATTTTGAAAATCATGGTTCTGTTCGAAATACGCGAATTTTGCAAATTTTGTTTAGCGATTAAGCTCACTTTAGGTTAAATGGTTATGTGAATAAACAAAACTGCCCTATTTGGAGTGATGATAATCCTCAATACTTAATGTATCTCCCAAGAAACACCATTTTGTATTGGTTCGAATCTGAAAGTTAAAACCTATGAGCACAAAAGTAGAATTAATGAAAAGTAAGTTTCAAGTAAGTTCCTTAATTTTTCGAGTTTTAAATGATCATTAATTCTTTAGCTGAAGATTTTTGAACATGAAACTTTGCATGTCCCAGTTTTTAAGTACATTCATATTCAACATAACCCTGTCCATAAGGCCGGGTCGATTTGTATGGAGGCAAAAAAATCGCTCAACGTTCAAAGAAAATCGAATTCTAGGGATCAAAATAAGAAACTTTGCTGAAGGAACCATCAAAATAAGAAACTTTGCTGAAGGAACCATACCTCTAAAACGAATTCTGATGCCCCGACTTTTGACACGTAGTTTAAATTTTGAAAAATCCCACTTTGACCCATTTAGAGTGCCCCAATCGAATCAATTAATCTGCTAGAGCGTCTTCCGGAGAAGAAATAGAGACCCTAATCTTGGAAAGACTCCTCCTACCATCTGAAATATCTCTATCCCGAGATTTGCACATTTTGCTATAAAAACACGACTAAAAGGCCCTCTTTCAACTTAAATTTTAACCCCTTAACGGTCACCTAGAATGATGTTTTATGCATTAATCTGCTAGCGTGTCTCCCGGAGAAGAAGCAGCTCCCATAACCTTGGAGAGATTCCTCCTACTTTCTGAAATATCAAAGTGGGCTTTTTCAAAATTTTACCCTACGGGTCAAAAGTCGGGACATCAGAATTCGTTTTAGAGGTATGGTTCCTTCGGCAAAGTTTCTTATTATTATCCCTAGAATACAATTTTCCTTGAACGTTGAGCGTTTTTTAAATCGACCCGCCATACTGTCCATAGTTTGTCTCAAATCAAAAAATCTTGAGGTGTCTTAAAATTTTGAAAGAAAGAATATTTATTATACTGAGAAGAAAACTCCACATTTTAAAGCAATTTGTGGCATACTGTTTGCTTGTTTTTTATTTAATTTGCAAGTGTTCTTTAATATTGAAAATTAAGGCAGCTTACATTAGTTTTCTATTGAAATCTGGGGATTTGAACAAAGCTGTAGTGGATTTTAAGGTAACAATAAAGAATTTCGATATATTTGACTACCACTCTTTGTTGTCGAAGTGAAAAATGTCGTTACTTTATTTTTTTATATGAGAGGAAATGTATCGTTTCGCCTAGTAATAGACAATTCGAAAAAGTTATTTCTCTAAATAGTTCACAACAAATTTATAACATTTTGACAACTATCTTTAGCTTTTACTATATACTCAGATTTTCCTAGTTTAAATATATTTTTTAACAAAACTTTATTTGAAAATGAAAATTATTCAAGTTCGAGACCATACTCTATATTTCTTTATTAGGATATTGTCCTAACAAATAATCTATACTACTACTACTACAACTACTAATCTATAGAGTTTTTTGTTTTCAAATTTATTATTTGACCCTTTCAGGAATGTGTTGATAGATCTATTTTGGGAATTTTTTAGGTTCCCATCATCAGAACACGTTTATTTTAGTGTTTTAACTCAACTATTAAAAATCAAATTGTAAAATTAAAATTAAAAATCAATTGTAAATTGTAAATTTCCTTTAAAACGAAACTATGTTGTTATAAAAAACCCTTTGTTATAAAACTAATTAAACTAATTCAAAAATATACACGGAAACAAATATTTTACTTTCAATTAAAATGCAACTGTATTAACAAACAAGGTAATTGCATTTACAAATTGTGATTACAGAAAGAACTAATATGTAAATACAATTAATTTGTTTGTAAATATAATTAAATTAATATAATAAAATATTTTTTCTGTGTAATTAGACTGAATACATACTAGGTGAACTGAGAAGTTTTGCCTGCAAACAAAAACATCTCTTTTAAAAGCCTCCCATTCAGTTTATGACAAAAATATATTAAAAAGTTGCTGCTTATAAGGCATTCACACCTAAATACATAAAATGTATGTTGCAAAGGCGAGTATAAAATAGCAAAGAACATTCTTAAAAAAAGAATAAAGAGATTAAATACGTGTTTTGGCAAAACACGTGTTTAGCATTAAGGTGTGAACGTAGCTTTATTCGGTTTTCGTTTTAATTACAAAAACAAAACGACTGAACTGGATTTGTGACTTAGTTGCTCTGAAACATTTAATTTGCCTCCTAAGCGACTTAAAAACTAAATTTTAATCTTAGACAAAATGGCAAAGTCACTTTTTGGGCCTTCAGCCTTGAAGAAGAGACGTAATGAAAACTAAACATATTAAGATAGCTATTTAAAGAAACGAAAATTTCTTTCCTCTAAAATTAATTTATAACTTAAATTTTTTTATTTTAAATTCATTTTCATCGGGATAAACATTAATTGCATTTATAGTAATTAAATGTGCAAAAGTCCCAAAACTTATTTAACAAATTGTGAAAACAATCTGCTGTAGGCTTGCCCTATCCGGATTTCAATCCTGCCCAAGGAAATCTTCAGGGGACTTTGTTATTAGAATTTCTAGAGATATTTGTTATGTCAAATCACAAACTCAATGAGAATTTCTTGTCCTCGTCTAGGAGCGTGATTCAAAATTTAAAATATCAAAGACAAAACAAAAACAACAACAAAATATTATCACAATTGGCTTTGTCATCTTGTTCATCTTTTTTTAAATCTCTCAATGTTAAATACTTACAATAAACACATAAATGTTATTAAACAAGGGCGATATAACTGGAGGAGACTTAAATGGGAACAAAATACAAGTTATAAAAAATAATGGTTAAAATAAAAACCAATATTTCTTTTAAATATCCTTAATAAACTAACAAAATTTATATGGAAACAAAGGAGTACATTTGTATTTTAATATAAAAACTCAAATTCAAAAAATGAAATCTTAAGAAATAATGTTAAAATTTTAAATATTTCCCTGATTTTATCTCCATTTTGATCCTCCTTAGTACTCATCTTTAATATTTTATAATTAAAAAACTTGCGAGATACATTAACAAAAAAACTGACTGTTTGGGCTGGTGGAATCATTGGTCCGTGCTTCTTCAAAAACGATGCTGGTTACAGTCAATGGTGACCGCTATAGAACCATGATTACTAACTTTTTCGTTCATTAATTGAACAACCATGATGTGCACGAGCTGTGGTTTTAACCAGACGGCGCAACATGTCACACAGCTCGTGCCACAATTGATTTATTGAAGCAAACGTTTGGTAACCGCATAGTTTCATGTTTCGGACCCTTGAATTGGCCTCCAAGATCGTGCGATTTAACGCCACTGGACTATTTTCTGTGAGGATATGTGAAGTCGCTAGTCTACGATGATAAGCCCGAAACGATGGACTGCTAGGAGGACAACATTCGCCGTGTTATTGCCAATATACGGCCACAAATGTTGGAGAAAGTCATCGAAAATTGGACCTCCAGATTAGACTACGTCCGACCCAGCCGTGGCGGTCATATTTAAAGTCATATTTAAATTATAATACCAGAAGATTATCTTTCGAATTTACGGCCACAAATGTTGAAAAAGTCATCGAAAGTTGGACCTCCAGATTAGACTACGCCCGAGCCAGCCGTGGCGGTCATATTTAAAGTCATATTTAAATTATAATACCAGAAGATTATCTTTCGAATATACGGCCACAAATGTTGAAAAAGTCATCGAAAGTTGGACCTCCAGATTAGACTACGCCCGAGCCAGCCGTGGCGGTCATATTTAAAGTCATATTTAAATTATAATACCAGAAGATTATCTTTCGAATAAAGTAAATTTCATGTGAATTTAAAAAATTCATATCTGTTTTATTCCATTTCAAGGTATTATACCTCTTTAAAAAACACCCTTTATATCGGAATGCTATATGCAATCTAAAAAAAATAAAATAATAGAAAAATAAGCAAAACTTTAATTAAAAAAGCACTGATATATCCAAAGCTTTCAATAACTATTTATTGTTTAAAGAAAAAAAAATTTTGATTTTTTTAACATTATAAATTATTTTGTATGCACAAAACCCACTTAGTTTTTTTTTTTTTATTTTATTAATTAATAATCATATAATTACAAATTATATACTATTACCCTAACCGAGCACTAGCTACTATGGCTCGTTGTAGCGAAAACAGACCAGTGCCTCTGGTGGGAATCGAACCCACGACCACCGCACTGATAAGCCAGCACGCTACCAACTAGCCTACCGGGGCGCACAAAACCCACTTAGTTATTATAGGCCTTAAATGCAAAATCGCAAAATTTTTAACTAAAATCTCAATTTGAACTAAAAAATTTACAAAGTTGTATTACCAACTGCTTTAATAATTTTCTACTCACTTTTTTCTTTGGGTGAAGCCGACCCATTTCATATTAGTATGTTCCACATTTTTTAAACACATTCACTTGCCGTTATGGTGTAAATAAGATGAATTTAATTAAAATATTAGTTAACCAAATATTACATTTCTTTTACCTTTGTTTTTAAGAAAATTGTCTAACAGAATTGTTCAAACACTATTTTTTTTTTTAATAAATTTATAATGTTCTTCTTATCATTTCCCTAAACATTAATAAGAAAAAGACTGCTATTCTATGAATATTTCTAACTAAAAAAATATAATATTTGACTAATTCGGTCTAAGACAATATCAAACAAGCTATTTAACATGAATTTTCCTTCAGTTGTTCAACAGAATTACAAATATTTTCTTTGTTTTTAGGTGAGATTTCTTACGAATACTTTTTGATCTTAATTGAGTATGAATTGTGTTGAATAACAAGGAAAAATGTTACCACAAGGACCAGTTAAAAGTAAACAAATTCAGATTATGTATGTAGACTGTAGGAAGGAATGTAAAGAAAAGTCGCAGGCACCTACAAACCTAAAAACAAAATTAATAAAAAGACGAATAAACTGAACTAAGAAAACAAATTACGAAAAAATATCAAAAATTATTAAGAAATGTAATAAAAAAAAAGTCAAACACAAAAAACATATTTTCTTATGTTTTGCATAAAAACATAAGGGTGACACCTGTTTGAGGAAAGATATATGAAATTCAAGGAAAATTTAAAAAACTGGGGCACAAAGGTCACATGCGTTTTGTATATTGTTTATATATTTTATTCTTTATGTAGTTGCACTTAGAATACTACGAGTATGTATGTAAAGACCACTGCAAATGTAGTTAAAAACAAATGAAATTTTACTTAAAGAAAGAACGACTTACATTTCAGTAAATTCAACTAACATTGTCATTTGTTTTTTAATGTTCAACAAATGACTAACAATTGTGGTAAAATGAACCACATATGCAGTAAAAAACAACCAAATATTTACTTATTTTATTTTTTCAAATAACAAAAAACTACCGTACAAATGAATGTAAAATCATAAAACAGTCATTTGATGTGGTTTGTTTTTTTAAATGAGCTGCAAGGTTAGTAAAAAATGTAATTCGTTCAATAAATGACTGAGATTTACATTAAAAATAAACAAACTGTATTACAACTCAAACAACTATAGTTCAGAAGTTCCCTCAGTTTAAGATACGAGGGCGGATCAATAAGTCCATGACTTTTTGAATAAAAGACAGTTTTTTTTTGCAAAAAAAAAATTATTTTTCAATATTATCTGCTTTTAGCTCAATACACTTAGTCCAACGTTTCCCTAATTTTTGTATCCCTTCCAAAAAATAGGATTTTGCGAGGTCCATAAAATATGCATTTCTTTGCAAGGTGAAGTATTATTATATTAAAAGACAACGTTTTTGATCAAGCTCTAGTGAGCAACTCAATTCTTTATTTAATTAAAAATACTTAGAACTATTTAAACATATTATTATATAGCGTGGATTTCGCAATGTCAACAAAATCACACGCTAGTAAGATTGGTGAGAAGTTGACAAACAACATTCCACAAAGTGTGGGTCTCTAGTTACATACAGACGGTATGGTAACGCAGACTTGTCAAACACACTACAAAGGCGGTGGAGAGCTATTTTGAAAGTATACGAATGTAGTTACTGCTTACCAAATCCAGATTATTTTTTGCTGGCTATGGGGTCGTTTTTTTAAACCTTCGTTAAAATGGTCCAATAAGATGGCACAATATTCGCGGTTTATTGTTTTTTTTTCTTTTGAAGGTCATCGATGTGCGTGCATCCCAAAAAACTGTTGCCATCACCTTATTGACCACGATTAGGCTTATGGTCAATTGAGAGCAAACGCGGCACCCATCTTGCAGACAGCTTTCTTAAACCGAACTGATCATTTAAAATCGAAACCACATTACCATGTGAAATGCCTATGGCATCAACAATCTCACGCACTTTTACTCTTCGATCTGCCAACACCATATCGTGGATTTTTTCGACATTTTCGGGTAAATTGCCCTAAATTGGCCGTCCAGAACGTTCAGCCTCATTTGTACTTGTGCGACCACAACGAAAGTCCGCAAACCACTTTTTTACCATTGAAATCCATTGTGCAGAGTCCCCATAGTATTTATGAAGCTTTTACTGGGTTAGATTGAAGGGTTTTTTTTCTCCTACAGTAATGTTTAATGAGCGCTCGAAATTCACTTTTTTCCATTAAAAAAATCCACGAGGTTGTATGTTTTGAACAGCTGTTAAACGCAAAGTAAATGACGGAACTTGCTCAAAATTTGACAGTAGTCTACTAACAGGTGGTACTTGATGGTGGAGCAGTGTTGCATTTCATATAACTACGAGGGAAGGTCAAAAAGTCACGGACTTAGTGATCCGCCCTCTTATACATAAGAAAAACTAGAAGGGAAGGGAAGCTTGTGAAATTTCTAAAACATGCTAGAATTATTATTTACGACTTCACAGTTCGAAAATACTGTTATTAATATATTATAGTATTTTCGACTTATCACTTGTATTCATATTATTTCGAACAATACCGTAAGATGTTGAAAATTAAGTTTAAAATAACTAAAAACTTTTCAAAAACTTGATGAATTTTTCTTAAGTTCTTATGTAAAGTTGGATATATAATTGACATCCTACTACAAAATGCCCTATTATCCGTCTCTTCCCATGATATAGGCAAGAAGGAAGAAAACACAAAGACGCGCCTTGTTGATATGCCCGTGAGGTTTATAAATGAAAGAAATAAGAAAGTGTATCTTATAATTTCTTGTGTTATTTGAAATGAATGTTTAAGTAGGAGTACGTTATTTAATAATTTCATTTTGCAAATGACATGCAAGTTACATAACAAAAGAAATGTGAAAAACAAAAAAAATCAGCATCAACAAAAAAAAAAAAAAACACAACTCGTAGAAAAACAGTAAAAGATGAAGTCAAAAGATGTTGAATTTTTAATTTTTTATTTTGTTTTTTTATTGTAGTTCAGTTCTTTTTATAATCTTCTGTATATTATTGTAGCTGTTATTAACACATATCCCCAAAACACATGAATATCCTTTATACGATTTTAAATGGGGAAGTATTCATGGTATAAAAAGATTTTTCAAAAGGATTTAGGGAAAAATATTTCCCTTTGATATTAACTAAATAAATATGGATACAGCCTTTTATTAATCGGTATTTTGTTTATATAGAACTTTTTCTTACACTGAATCTAAAAAAGCGGTGAAATCAACTAAATACCATGTGAAATTGATAACCAACTCCAAAAGAGATGTACATCCCAATCTGTCGGCTTCAGAGTTAGAAAACGCCGCAAGCACCTTTTCAAATCTTTGTGTCTGTTCGTAGGTAAGTTCCAGTTTGTCCGGGCAGTATCGCCACAGTCAATCTCTCCGATCTCAGGTATAACATAACAATTTTGAGTCCACAAATTCTATCCTGTTGAATCGTTGGTACTGCTAAAAATTTAATTCGCCTTCTTTTTCCCTGATAAGATATGTCCAGTAAAATAGTTTTTAATACGGTCCGTCTCTGCCCGTCTGCTGTTCACATATTGCCCCTACAGTTTCCCATACTAATTTTGACCCAGTTTTTAAAACTGGATCGTGACATTTGACTGCTAAATAAATACGTGTACTATATTTTTCTTTCTCCTCTATCACATACCCGAATTTCAGTAATATCGGAGAGAAACAATAGGGAGACTATCTTTGTTACAACTTTGTCATCTCTATAACATGTCTAAGATACATTAAGATCTGAGCGTTTTAATATCCTTGTAAGACATATAAAAATCTGATTCGTTAAAGATAGGGAATTTAGTCGTTGCTTTGCATGAGGATTTGAGGAAATGGGAATCACAATTTCCAAATCTATTCTCCATGTCGAGATCTCGACCTAGATGTACCACTCACTCTTGCGATTCTGCAATATAGGCAAATATTCAAAAACACGTTTAATATAGCATGTATTCTTGAAAAGATTCTTCTGCAATCGGCTCTACACGCAGAGAATTTGGCTATTTGCCAACAGAAATTCGGTTACTATGACTTAAATTCGGTTATTACGAATTTAAGTCACACTTAACATAAGTTTTCACAACAAATTTCGGTTAATTCAACTGAATTTTTGCTGCAACAACCAAAATGTTCAGAAATCTAATTTAAATATGGTTGTACTAACTGAATATAGAAGTTGTTACCATTAAAATACACTTTTCAATTCGAGTGGGACTTTCTTTCTCTGTGTGTATAGAACAGGTTTTAGAACTTGTTCAATGAAACTAAAGTTTAAAGCTTAAAGCTACATTCACACTACATAGCAAAATACGTGTTTTACCAAAAGACGTATTTAAGCCCTTTATTCCAGAGACCGAAAATAACAGTTATTCCGAAAACTTTAACTCAAAAACTCTCTATGTTAGAGTCAACGGATACATATACTATTATATACCAAACGATTCGTATTTAAGTGCTCTTTCAGAATATATTGTGATCTTAAGGAAACGATCTCAACTCCACAGTTAAGAGTTATTTTTCAACGAAAAAAAAAAAAAGATCGGATGAAACTCTTAAGAAGAGAGTTTTGTTTCACCTTCATTAAACAAAACTCTTTTGAAGAGTTTTATTTTTTCCGTCTGAAATAAAACTCTTTTGAGGAGTTTTATATTTCACGTCAGAAAATAAAGCTCATTTGAGGAGTTTCATTTTGAAACTCACTTATAGAGTTTATTTTTCCGTCTAAAATAAAACTCAGGTTGTTTATTTTCTTCTTTTTTATTGACTTTATTTGCTATAATGTGTGTAGTAATTTATTTATTTAATTTAACGAACATGACTTTTTCTAAATTTTCTGCGGAAAGATTTGGACGCAGGTCGCTCAATACCAATTTAGGAGCAGAGAATGCTCTTTCCATGTTTACCTGGGTTGCAGGTACACACTGTATAGTTTTTGCCAATGTATACAAGTACGGATAGTGTATTCTTTTAGCCTCCCAGAATCAAAAAAAGGTTTATCAATCGATAAGGAACTTGGAGAAAAATTCTCGATTTCATAGAAACCTTTTTTTTTTATCCTCATTATCACTTCCTTCGCTTTCTTGTTCCGTATCTACATATATAAGAAATAAAACAACAACCATTTAATAATAGGAATCAAACAATAACAAATTAAAAACCCACATGTTTTCATTTTAATGACGATTTTTTTCAATTGCAATGCAATTGATTAGATTACACTGCCTTACAAATTGTAATGATCTGGCAAACGGCAAGCTTTGAATGTTAATTTACATAAAATGAGTTTTATTCTCTGACGGAAAAAAATAAAACTCCTCAAATGAGTTTTATTTTATACGGAAAAAATAAAACTCCTCAAAAGGGTTTTATTTAATGAAGGCGAAATAAAACCCCTTCTTAAAAGTTTCATCCGATCTTTTATTTTTACGTTGAAAAATAACTGTTTTTATGTTTTTTTTTCTTTTAAAGCCACAAAATAACTGTTATAAAGGAACTTTTTTGATATCACTTATAACCGTTACGGTTCCTGCTTTATTCTATTCCAACGGTTCTTTATTCTTTTTCACTCGTTTTGGCAAAATACGTGTTTTACAATATAGTCTGCCGTTTAAGGTCCAAATAAAAACTAGTTTATTAACAAATTTTTTATATTTTTTGAAATTCATAAGGACTTACTTTTGGTAAGGACTACTGTTGAAACATAGCTATGCTTCCCTTAAAAGGTTAAGTTGTTATCTAGAGAAAATATGTATAAAACTTTAAAATATAGTAGCGGTTTGTGTATATCTCTTTACCAAAGTACAGAATTTTACTTTATAAATTATAAAGAAATTGCTGTAGTTATGACATTTTCATATTACAATTTTCTGTTATTTTAATTTTTTTTTTTTTTTGTTGACTTGCATGGCATACAGAAAATAATATTACACTACACATGATATCTCGTATTCAAGTCATCATAAACAGAATGTGAGGAGACCAGTAGAAAAAAAATTTAAATATAAAAAAAGGCCAACATCATCACAAGTTGAAAAGCAAATGAAGAGGAAATAAAATAAAAAAGTCAGAAATGAATAAATACACATTTAAAAGAAAATATGTATGAAAATTTTACTATAAAAAACAAGTAAAATAATAAGAATAAATGAAACAGAGGTGCAATAAAATTTTCTCTACTAATGGCCGGACGGAAGTGCAGACAGATATAGAAAAAAGCAGAAGAGAAGTCAGGCTGATTTTGTTTTTTCAACTTTATATCAAACTCATACTTAACGTAACAATATCATACTATGATCTGCATCAACCCGTCAGTATTAAAAACCTTCATTTAGTACCATCATCATCAAAAACGACAACAACAACACAATAAGCATAAAATAATGACATTTCGTCCAACATGATGACAGAAAGTTTAACTAACTGACGTTTCACAACAAATTTCCTAACTGTCGGTCATCATTATTTTATTGTATTCATTTTCTCGTATTTGTTGAAGGGCAAATAACCCTTAACGATAGATAGTATATTCCCAACCTCCTCATTTGTTGGTTTATTTGCAACATGCTAACATCAGCTGGATGGAGTAGAAGAAGGTGTAGTGGTACTAACTATGTAAAGAATTCTTGGCTTGTCACTGATGTGTTTGTTAAAAGTAAATTTTGCTTTTTGACGCATTGGCAGCACAACTTCGTGCATCAACTTTAATGTTATAAACTCAAGAATAAAAAAAAAAACACATCTCAAATATCACCAACTTTGTTAAGACTGAAATGGGAAATCTCAGTGTCAAGACTGTTTTAAAATTAATGATCTAGACCAAATACCTCTCATCCTCGCTAGTGGACTTCTAATGGATCTTCGAAATTTCTCGGACTGGTAAATTATTATAAAAATACCAACTATTAAACACTATTCATTGCTAACTACTAGTGTTGTCACTTGAATAAATTTTTTTTTTCGATTAATCGAACGAACATAAAGAAAATTCGAACGAATAATTTAAAAAACATGTTTTTTGAATAACGAATATTTCGAATAAATTTTGACGATTAATCGAATAAAACGAATAATTAAAAAAAAAATACTTTTTTTAATAAAATTTTTTCAAAAATTTTTGGAAAAATTTGTAAAAAAAATTATAGTGGATAAATAAACTTAAAATTCTATTGAAGATAGGACTCTTTAATAATGGGTAAAGACATGTGATAAGAATTTCAAGCAACAACAATGAATTTCAAGCAACACAAAGAAACTTCGAACGGACAATGTAACAAACAATTGTTTTTAGAATAACGAATATTTCGAATAAATTTTGACGATTAATTGAATAAAGCGAATAATTAAAAAAAAATACTTCTCTTAATAAATTTTTTTTTTTTTTGTAATAAGGTAACAAACAAGTTAGGACGCTTTCAACTTCACGCTTTATTAAAAGATATTTAAATTCTTCCTGAAGATGAGCAGCGAAGCTGTTCGAAATATTGAAAAGATAATAAATATTTAAAAATAAAACATGAAAAAAAATTTTAATTTTATTATTAATTTATGATCTTGCTGCAAACCAAAAACCTCATTATTTTTTAAAAAATTTGCTAATTTTGGCAAAAATTTAAAAAAAATGTAGTGGACAAATAAAATCAAAATTCTATTGAAGAAATAACTGTAATTTAAAAAAAAAAAAAAACTTTTATTAATTCTTTCCGAAGATATGGACTCTTTAATAATGGGTAAAGATATCGACTCTTTAATAAAAATATAAAGGAATTCAAAAATAGCATGATTTTTAAACTATACTAAACTATACAAAACTATCAAAAATGTTGCTACGAGTATATTACAACGATAGCACGTTAGCACTTAAATTGTTAAATCCATTTATGTAATGTCTACAGTGACTAAAGTAAGATCTTAACAGCTCGATATACTAAAACTATCGCCAATATATATTTAACATTTCAACGATTTTCAGAATTGTAATTTTTTATTACGAGATAATGCCAAATGGCGTCTGATTGAGTAATATGTTGGCGTTACTAATGTCTAAAATGGTTGCTTTTGAGAATTGGTATTGTTGTAGTATTAAAAACTGATGAAAAATTTTGAGATGATATGGTAAAATATTGTAAATATTTAAATATTTATAAAATAATTTTTATTCGTTATTAGTTCGATTAATCGAATAATTTTTAAAAAATAATCGTTTGATTGTTCGATCAACCATTTTTTGATCGTTTTTCGAACAACATAAAAATCCCAATAAATGACAATCCTACTAACTGTATAAAATTTCGAAAAAATTTTAAATTTATTTTTGCCTCCGTAGTAGTGTATATCGCTAATACATTTTAGCTCACATTTGATATTTTTGATAGCAAATTTATTTTTATTCGTTATAAGTTCGATTAATCGAATAATTCTTAAAAAATAATCGTTTAATTGTTCGATTTAAAATTTTTTTGATCGTTTTTTAGAACAAAATAAAAATTCGAATAAATGACAATCCTACTAACTGTATAAAATTCGAAAAATTTAAAAATTTATTTTTTCCTCCGGCTATTATTCTTACCGAATGGTATATTGGAGGAATATGGTATATCGCATATACATTTTAGCTCACAGAATAAAATGGCTTCAAAACTTACCTGTTACATCTTTCTTAAATTAGAGATCTTCAAAATAACTCCTTTTGATAGCCAATTTAGTTGCAATTTTCCAACTAAATTCGCTTACTACGAGTGAAAGCGATTGGTAAAACTGAATTTTGGCTTAACGGGTTCGGTTACTACAACCGAACTTTAGTAGCAACACCCAAACTACAGGGTGGCTTACTGATATGAAATGCTTACAAATTTTTTATAGTTTTTTATTTTTTTTTTTTGCATGTAAAATAGTATGTTCAAATTGAACCCCCAAATACGTATTTCGTTTTTTTCAAGTTTTCGATTTAAAATTTGTATGGGATTTTACAGTCGAAAACTTGAAAAAACCAAAAATACGTATTTAGGGGTTCAATGTGAAAGTAGCTTAACCCAGATAGCAGCGGATTTTTTTTTTTTTTTTGAAAACTTCAATTTTTATTTCGAAACTTAAATCTTTATAGGGTTCCTAACATTTTTATGGAATAACTTTTTTTTAAATCCAATATATTTCCCTTAATCGGGTGTCCTTTTAGAAGTACTGTCCAAAGACAGTAGACTTTGCGCTGCAATACAGCATTACATAAGCTTTCCATTTATTTATTGTTTAACTAAGATGTTACTCTTATTAATTTTTAAGCAAAAGTAACAATTAACTGGATGTAAATTATTTACTTACATGTTTTTTTTCATTATGCACTATTAAAAAAAATAACTATTCGCAAAGCACTCAATAGGCAATAAAAATACCCGGAACTGCTTTCACCAACCGATGCTTTCGAGCTGCGAAGCTAAATAACAAAGCATTAACAATAATAATATAAAAAAATATGTGCAGAAAGCACGTGCATAACGGCTCTTTTATCTCATTTGTCAGATGTTCTTTAAAAATTGTTGAATTTTATTAAGTTTTCGGGCGATCAGTTGCTACAACACAAAGAAAATATCGCCAACATTTTCACACTGCAACAGCTCAAAGTGTAAACAAGATAAGAAGCTTAATTAGCCGTTTTGAGAATCAGGGTTCATGAACCACGAAGAACTGTTGTTCGCACCAGACAAACTGTATTCTTTACGCCCGGTAGTTCTCAATAATTCTTATACCAGCAAGATGTAGCTATAGCTCATACCGCGAAACACACAATGGCGATTTTGCGAGAACTTTTTAATGATCATAGTGGCCACCTCGTTCCCCAGATTTCACGGTCCCTCATTGTTTTTTGTGGGGTTTCTGGAAGGGGGCGGATTTACGTCAACAAACCACAAAACATTCAGCAACATAAGCAGAATATTCGTACAGAACTTGCTGAATTGGAGCCAGAAACGTTGCGCACCGTAATGCAAAATATATTGAAAAGAACTATTAAATGCCAACAAGAAAATGGACGCAATTTAATGAATATCATTTTTCATAATTTAGCTAAAAAAAATTTTATAAGTTATGCATTTCAAATTAGTCAGTCGAAGAAAGAACATTTGAATGTGGCGGCTGAAATTTGTCCCTCCGACGTTTTTCTCCTCTACAACATAGTAGAGGAGAAAAACAACAATTAATAATACGGTGTCGTTTTTCTGTGCAGGTTTTGTTTGAAACAGATTGTCCCTCCAATAATACTCTTGGTCAGGCTGAGTTTAAGACTCTTGAGTCTCATATCACTTCAGCGAATATTGTTCAGTAGTAATGTAGGCGAAGACGCAACAAAGTTCGTTTGGAGAACAGGTTCCATCATTTATGGGTTCCGGACAATCCGGAAGTTGAATGGGGTTTAACGACGATTCCGGAACCGCAGCTGGATGCCAGCTTGTCATGAATAGTACATTTGGTCGATTTATACATGAAAACAGTTTTCATTGAGAGAGATCAGACTGGACTATATGGAGTCATACGAGGTATTTTGAAAGCAGACCCGATGGATTGTCGAAATGTGGGCTGTGTAACTTTGCTCTATAGATAGATATTCAGCTGAGATGGCAAGTGTTCTGCTGAGATAAGTCAACTCATCCCGAGGGTCCTGGGTTTCTATTCGTACTACCCGCTTGTTAAGTAGATCTCATCCGTTTGTTGTCTATAGTCCGGCAAATCGCATGCATTACAGAGAAAATTCGTTTTTCAGTCGCACTTGGCGCATGTGGAATCGTCTCCCTGCGGATGTCTTCCGTGTAACTTACAATGCACAAAAATTTAATTCAAATGTCCACAAACTCTACTAACTCTTTCCTTCTCCCAAACTACTAACTCTATCATTCAACACAATGCAGTAGTATTGGGCATCTCCAGAGTGTTGTTTCAATGTAAAAAAAAACACCTGCACAAAGAGATCTCCTTGGATTAGTTTTAATGTAATTTTTGTACTAAACTAATGAAGTTTTCTTCACAACTTGAATGAAAGACTTCTTAAAATTCATAGAAATGCGCCATAGTTTTAAATAAACTATTTTTAAGGAAACATTTACATTAGTCGTATGAAATTTTTCGTAAATAATATGAATTTGTTTTATTAAATTTTATAAAAAACTGCTTTAAGTCAATAAAAAGTACTAATCGGCGAGTTCCAGTGACAATTCATAGATCAAATGCAAAAATTCATTGACGTTATGCAGATTATTCTCTCAGTGTGGAGCCAGAGTTGAAACATTTTTGAAAATTTGATATATAGGGGGCAAATGGCTCTTCGGGAAAAGTCGCATAAAAACCGAATGATTTCGAATATCTGAAAAAGCTCAGACATTGCTATGCCCTCTTTTTAGTTTAATACAACTTCAATTCCTTAATAACACCCCACATTTAATACTTCTCAAAACACATTTTTTTAAATAAAAAAAAATACTTGAAAAAATGTTGTAACTGTTGACCCCACTTAGTTACACCTATATATGAGATTGGACAGCCCCAAAAACCCTTAAATTTTTATTTTGTGCAACATACCAGAAGTTCATTAAGATCTACCGTTCCGGGTGGGGATACCTGCCTTGTTAGTCTATTTTGCATCCTTGGCACCCAAGATTGACTACCTCATTTCTATATATTTTACAGTCTTTTCGTAATATTGTATTTTGACTCTTGTCGTCACTCTTGGCCAACACTCATACTATATATATTTTAAAATGGTCCTCTAATACATACATATTTGTTAGTAGGTATACAGTTGTATGCAATAAAATAGCAGTACCTAACACATTTTTGCACAAGCGCTAAATTCTTTAAAATAAATTGCATAAGGTCCAATTTTTAAAATGATTTTTATAACTTAACAAAATATAAAAAATGAGAGAGAAACAAAAAAAACGTGTATTGAATATCCACCAGAGGTGGATCTTGCACATCAAACAAGTTTTCAATTTATTTTTTGATCAATGGTTATAATCTTTAATTTCAAACTCATATGTATATTAGTTCTCATGTAGTGAGTAAACTAGTTCATATGAATGCTTGAGGTTTGGCATGGGATTGTTACCGCTTTCAAAACGTGTTCTGATGATGGGAACCTAGAAAATTCCCGAAATAGATCTATCAACACATTCCTGAAAGGGTCAAATAATAAATTTGAAAACAAAAACTCTATAGATTATTTGTTAGGACAATATCCTAATGAAGAAATATAGAGTATATGGCCTCGAACTTGAATAATTTTCATTTTCATTGCACAATTAAAGGTCGAAAAAACATAATTTTTATTTTTAATAAAATTATAACAAACTTGTGAAAAAAGGCAGAGTACCGCCTAGTTTACTTTCCCTGTTTTGTTAACTAACTTAACAAAATATAAAAAATGAGAGAGAAACAAAAAAAAACGTGTATTGAATATCCACCAGAGGTGGATCTTGCACATCAAACAAGTTTTCAATTTATTTTTTGATCAATGGTTATAATCTTTAATTTCAAACTCATATGTATATTAGTTCTCATGTAGTGAGTAAACTAGTTCATATGAATGCTTGAGGTTTGGCATGGGATTGTTACCCGCTTTCAAAACGTGTTCTGATGATGGGAACCTAGAAAATTCCCGAAATAGATCTATCAAACACATTCCTGAAAGGGTCAAATAATAAATTTGAAAACAAAAAACTCTATAGATTATTTGTTAGGACAATATCCTAATGAAGAAATATAGAGTATATGGCCTCGAACTTGAATAATTTTCATTTTCATTAAAGGGATAACTTTAAATCCACGATAATTTTTTTTAAAAATACTTGGATTTACCAGAGACGGGATCCCTTTTCTGTAGCAATATACACTATTAAAAGAACAATAAAATAGCATATTTAATTTAAAAAAATTTTAAGAAAATTATTAGTGGAAACTTTTGGTAGTTTTGGGAATTTATAAAATTGTATACACATGAATTATTTTTTAATATAATTTAAGCCGTTGTTGTTTTGATTATATTTGATATTTAAGGCTTTGAACCAGTGGAGAGGCTTATAAGCATAATTCGGGCGCGGATCCAGGAAAATGTTTTGGGGAGGGAAGTTTGATCAACTTTTTTAATATTTTTTAGATTTTTGTACTGAAAATTTAAGTTTGTTGGAAGAAATGTCCCATTTTCTCTCCCAATGGATCCGCGTATGGTTGAATTATAAAAACGAATTTATAAGTTCAGAAAAAAATGCAGGTTACATGCAACTAGATTTGTAACGGAGTAAGTCCAAACAATCACCACGAATCTGCTTACATATGCAATGATTTTTATATTGCGAACTCCCACTTGGAAGCATTACTTTTGGGCATAATAAGCCTGGATTTTAACGCTTACAAAAAGCTGTGGTTTCATGACTTTCAGTAAAATCATATTTCATGTCTACATGATTACGATTAAAAGTAACAATATGAATATATGTATGAATATATTTTACATAAAATTCTACAGATAATAATTTTTTCCTATTAAAATTTTTGACATATAATACAATCATTTTCTTTATTTTACACCTCCACATACAAGCTCTTCAGAAACAGTTAACTGACTAATTATTTTTTATTACGTAGTTGAAAACACCAAACACAATCGGAAATCACTCGGAAAAATTGGTACAGATCGTTTATAATCCACGATATGAAACTTTTTGCATTACAACATGCATCCTTGTAAGGGATTAGGGTAATCTTCTTACAACCTGCTCCTTTTTAGGGAAAACAGTAAGCTCAAATTTTTGATTGTTTATTTTTATACGAAAATTATTCGTTTCCTTGGCTGCTTCTCAGTATTATGTAATAGTAAGCACCTACATCAGGACATTTGTTATATCCTGCTCCTTAAAACACGAAAACTGTTTAGTGGCAAGGTTATTTAAAACGAATTCAAAAACTTTTTTGAATGATTTTGTAAATAAATTATTTATTAATAACCAGGAACCGGAAGTGTCTGAAAATGTAGTTTTTGAATTTGCTTTAAAATGGCATCGGTTTGTTAGTGCATTTTAATATAAATGCATATTTTACCATATTTTGCTATGAATTCATATTTTTTACTTATTTTGCTTTATATACATATTTTTATCTCAGTTTTTTAGTTTATTATGCGTATTTTTCAATATAATTAATTAAAACAAAATTTAAGTTGTGCAAAACGTATTCAGAGAATATAATTATACAACAAAAGTGATCATTAAGCCGATCGTCCCAGTTCAGCTTTTTAGAAAACAAATGTGATACAAACTCAGAAAATCAATAATCCGATCACAAACTGTCACTTTGAGCGGTCATTTGCTATATTCAAAAAACAAATTTAGGATCAAATAGATTATATTAGGATCAATATCATCTTATTTACTTATATAAATAAAGATTTTATTTAAGTTCAGTCTATCTCTATATACTTTTTATTTTAAGCAAATAATGAGACTAAATTTTGTATGTTTTTACTTTAAACATAATTTTTTTTTTTTAATTTAACCAATACTCAGGGGATGCCCCCTACTCATGCAGTGCATTGGGTATGGGAAGGAGGAAAGAGGGAGTAGTGCTTGTGGATATTTGATTTAAATTTTTCTATATTGTAAGTAACACGGAAGACTTCTGCGGGAAGTTTGTTCCACATACGAATCGTTCGACTAAAAAACGAATTTTCTCTGTAATGCGTTGTGCGAAACACAGAACAATCAACTACAAGGTAGCGCAAAAAAACCCTTCCGATGTTTTTTGGCTGTAATTTAAAAAAAAATGAAAAACTTTGATTCTTCTTGTGGATTATTTTTATTTGGTATTTTAATTTTTTTACATCAAGTCGAGAATATGATGTCATGTAAATGGCCGCCGCCACAGTTGATTGTCATTTGAGCCCTTTTTATGGCCAAAACTTCCGGCGATAGGTCCTCACATTCTTGACGGATATTGTCTTTAAGAGCTGCAAGAGTCTGAAGCTTGTTGACATAAACCCGCGACTTCAAAAAGCCCCACAAAAAGAAGTCTGGAGCGGTCAAATCAGGCGATCTTGCTGGCCAGTGCAAATCGCCAAAACGGGAGATTAGGCGCCCGGGAAATGCATCCTTCAGCATATCGGTTGTGGCACGTGCAGTGTGTGCCGTGTCACCATCCTGTTGGAACCACATGTTTTCCAATCCCAATTCATCAAGTTGCGGCAAAAAGAACTCGTTGATCATTGCTCTGTAGCGCTCACCATTCACAGTAACCGTTTGGCCCGCGACGTCTTCGAAGAAAAAAGGTCCGATGACTCCTCCAGCGAAAACAGCACACCATACAGTGACTTTGAGCGGGTGTAATGGCTCTTCGTGGGTTACACGCGGATTTTCAGTGCCCCAGAAGCGTAAATTTTGCTTATTTACGTACCCGCTAAGATGGAAATGGTCCTCATCACTCATGATTATTTTTGATAAAAAATCTTCTTCCTCTTGGTGGTGATTATGGATGGCTTGAGCGTATGTTGCACGCGATTGGCGGTCAGCAGCTAACAGATGATGCACCGTCTGGACTTTGTACGGAAACATCTTCAAATCTTGTACCAAAATTCGCTGTAAAGACCGTCGACTGATACCCATTTGCGTGGCACGTCGTCTGGTCGATGTCGTCGGCGCTTCCATGACATCCTCGGCTACAGCAGCAATATTCTCTGCAGAACGGCTACTCCGGGGTCTGCCACGCCTGGCAGCATCTCGTGTTGTGCCAGTCTCTTCGAGGAGAGCGGCTAAACGTCGCAGTGTTTCACCAGTAGGCGTTGGACGGCCAGGAAATCTGCGACGAAATTCACGTTGTGCCAAAGTCACCGACCGATTATTGGTCAAATAAATAGTCACCAATATTCCGCGTTCTGGAGCAGTGTAGCGTAACATTGTTTATTAACGTGTATTTCGCATGTGTTTACTACACAAATGTCAAAACAGAACTGACATTAGGGACCAATCGCAAAATTTATAGCATTTTCTGATAGGACGAATACTTTTGCGCCACCTGTTACAAGCGGATGGGCTTAAAAAAAATTTTAAGCGTATACTTTTTTAAATTTGAGTGCATGTTTTAAGTTTTTTATTCATATTATAAGCGCCTAAAACACATTTTTAAGTGCATTAAGTTCATGACCCTGCTAATAACACATATTTTTAAAATGTTGTATTTAATTTTGCAAAGAAACGTTCAAGCCCACAAGTGTGACCGTAGGTATTAAATTATTAATGATATAGGAAAATTTCACAAGTGAATGATTTTGAAATGTAATTGACGTAGCCCAAGTCTGACCTTAATCGACTGCAGATAAAAGTATATCAATTTGACATTCATATCCCAAAACTACCATAATTTACCATTAATATTCTTCTTAAAATTTTTTTTAAATTATAAATTGCCATTTTATTGCTCGTTTAACAGTGAGGATTGTTACAAAAAAGTAATACAGTCTCTTGGAAATCAACTTATTTTGGGGAAAAAATTTACGTGGATTTAAAATTGGCCCCTTAAGTTATAAAAGTCATTTCAAATATTGGAGTTTATTCAATTTATATTAGAGAATTTAGCATTTGCGCAAAAATGTATTAGACAGTGCTACTTTATTGCACGCAACTCTATGTTGTTTTTTTTTTTGTTCATTTTCATTATAATGTATACTTTTTTTGCATTTTTGCTCCGCTCCATTCCATACGTATATAATTTTAATATATTTGATACAGACCATTACTTTTAACGGTTATTTTCTAAAGTAATTACGTTTTTCAAGTACAAAATATGATGCTTAAGTAGAACTGCTAGAGAAAAAGACAACCTTTTTTTTTGTTTGATGTTGATAATGTTGTTGTTAGTTTTGTTTCTATCATTTCAACAGACATCAGTCCATTCACATCGTCATCGTCAGTAACATTGCCATCATTTTTGTAGATGATGGGACGATATGAAAGGAAAAGGTTGGTGTTATTTTATTTTTTGGGGAAAATTGCATTTTCAGCTTTCAATTGTCCACAGAAAAAAAAAAATGTGAAAATAAATAGAATAAATGAAAACTGTTATATGAAAAATATTCTGAAATTAAAATAAAATGTGCCACATTTTTATTATGAACGACAACTTACTCTATCTCTCTGCATAAATATATTGTTGGAGTGTTTCAAATTAACAGGAGGACATCATCGTCGTCATTATCATCAAATTGTAGCATTTGCTACGAATCAACATCAATGTCAGTCACAGTGAAATGAATTAAATATTTGTGCATATTAAGTGTTATTTTTTCGCTTAAATATAAAATTAACTTTTTTGTATTTGTTTTGAAGATCTCGTTAAAAAAAATCTTAAATTTAGTGTTAATAATTTTTACTATTTATAAAAAGTTAAATGAGAATAATAATATTGCGCACAAACACCATTCACCAGCGGTCAAGTATGACTGATGTATGGAAAAATAAGGCTGCCATACCGAATACTTATGAAATACACTTTCCTGCTATATTTTATTATTTGCCCATTTAAGCTCATTGGTCTAGGAAAAGCATTCTCGATGGCATATCACGCCGTGAGATCCATTGAGTTCGGGTGTGACACTAACACACCTATATAAAATCCCAGCTAGACGAAATATATTGGATAAACGTTTGCATAACATTCGCGAACTTAGGAGCACAGAAAATCGTTGAAATTGGGAAAGCGTGTGCGTGTTCGTTGAAGGATAACACTTTTTTTTTTTTTTTAAAGAGAAGCAACACTCAGGAAATTCTTACTATTAATAAATGTGTTGCTTTCTTTGGAAAGGGGATAGTGAAGAGATGAAAGGTGGTGAAAGATGAAGGGCTTCAAACATGGCAACACTGCAATTGCGCGAGATGGTAAATCTAGAGCAGTTGTTGTTCGCCACCTGATGTAGAGTTGGCGAATTTATTGAAGCTTTTTGTTTCATAGCCCTGATTCATTATTTTTATTCGGTGGGGGTTAAATGCTATGGGAACACCGAAGGTGGGCGCAGCAATACATATAAGTGATAAAAAATGCATACATATTATTTTTCTAAATTGATGTTGTCGTCTCCGGGAATCGAAGCCGGGACCATCTGTATAACAGTCCAACGCGCTAACCATTACACCACATTACTGGGAAAGCCTATAAAAGGCGGTTTTTGAACACATCCCTAATAATTTAAAGGGATGTTGACTGGACCAATTGCCCTCTAAATAACTCGAGAGGGACAGATTGTATATTTATGATCTCTAAAAGACAATGTCTCTGAGCTGATCTATCCTTATCAATACTCTTTCAACCAGTTGGCAAATGGTGGTGAATATTATTTCCATACCTGCACGCAGGGAACTTCTGTTTTCAAAATATGTAGTTGTTTGGGTTGTAATACAGTTTCTTTATTTTTAATGTAAATGTCAGTCATTTGTATAACAAATTTTTTTTATTTTTTTTTTTTTTAATAATGAATAATCATATAATTACAAATTATATACTATTACCCTAACCGAGCACTAGCTACTATGGCTTTCGGCGCGTTGTAGCGAAAACAGATCAGTGCCTCTGTTGGGAATCGAACCCACGACTCCCGCACTGATAAGCCAGCACGCTACCAACTAGGCTACCGGGGCGCACAATAACAAATTTAATTTTTTACTAACCTTGTAGTTCATTTCAAAAAACAAACCACATCAAATGACTGTTTTATGATTATACATTAATTTTTTACACTGGTTTTTTGTTATTTTAAAAAATAAATATTTGTTATTTTTTACTAACATATCTGGTTAATTTTACTACAATTGTTAGTAATTTTTTGAACAGTAAAAACAAATGACAAATGTTAGCTGAATTTAATGAAATATTAGTCGTCTTTTCTTCAAGTGAAATTTCATTTGTTTTTGACTACATTTGCTGTCGTCTTTACCTACATAATATAGTTAGCGTGATAAAGGGGGGTACAATTGTACGCAGAAAACAGACTTGGTAGTAGCAACCGAATTTGTAGCCAAGTGAGTGGCTTTTATGCTGGCGAAAAGGGATTCTGATATAGGGATTGCAACACAGGTCAGTGGCTTATAGTTGAGAGCCTTTCGGAGCTTTGTACGATGTTTGATGTCACACTGAATCCAATTCGATGAAAAGGCTACATTGGTTGTTCCGACAAATGAACATTGGCTCAATGAAACTGAGCTATTTGAAGGTTATGATACTGATACTTTTTACACCGATGGATCTAGTTCCTCTAACGGTACTGAATGCGGTAGTAATATGGACGACGTAGTCAAATATCATGGCGAGGATAGCGATTGTTTTTAAACAGATATATTTGCCATAGATATATCAAATTGAATAATCGATAACGTATGGGGAACAGTAGGTGACAGTCGAGTTGGGCTTAAGGTACTTAAATATATATTCGTTTAAGCTAAGATAGTTCAGTAGTTTTGGCATAGGAACAGGTGCAACGACTTCTCTATGTGAAACATAATCTATCTTCCGTGGGTTCTAGGTTACAGAGGTATTTCAGGCAATAAAATTCCTGACTATTTGTGCATTCTAGTTGGTTTCGTATATGAACTAGTTCAATTTTAAAAACTGACATTGAGCACTATAATATTAATAACAATTGAAATTAATTGCCGAATGAAACAGTTGAGTTAACTATAAGAGCGAACCAATTCAAAAATAAAATAAGCAAATTGAGCTATAAACTATAAAGCCCTACTTTAAAAAGGCTTTAAGGTTACAATAACATTTTATATTCGCACTGTAACTTAATATATGTTAACAATTTAAAATGCCACCTATGCACGACTCATTATCCGGTGTTTGCGCTTGTACTATATTCATTTAATTAGGAGGAGAGTCCTGCTGAAAATGTTTTCACATGATTTGAATCCATCGAATTTTAACCCTAAAGGTGTATAAGAAGCTGTTGCAAATTCTGTTCAATTTCTTCAAAATCTGGGACAGATAGAACACAAATTAGCCAATTAATGCTATTCTTACAATATTGTATTTTTAAGTTTATGTACAGATTTCTATCTAATTTAAAACTATATATAATATTAGCACTCCTATATATTGTCACATCACAAATTGGTCTTTGCGAAATAATTAACAATCAACCAATAAATAAATTTAGCATCTACTCATAATCCTTAACACTACAACAAATTGTGTAAATGCATTTCTGTATTTTAATATAAAAATTCCAAATGACAAATGGCCTTCTCACTTATAAGTAATTACTTTCAATTAAGGTTTCCGCCAAAGTTATTGCGCAGGCGTCTTTTGCTACATAAAGCCAGCATATATATATTTTTTTTGTTGGCGTTGACATTGACATAGCGAGCTTTCGCACTCCACTTTAACATCGAGCAGCAACGAACCAAACAGCCAATATCATTTTAGAGGTTTAACTGAAAAAGAAAAAAAAAACTTGTCTTTTAACGATCCTCTAGTTACCAAGGACCATTATGGTCACCAAGTGATGTATATTTTAGTGCTGCTTACATAGTTTATGATTGTGATGATGCTGTGCATATATGCAGGCAACATGAAGTATGCAGCATACATACATAGGGTAGAAGAGGGGGCATTCCCCACAATTTTTTTTAAACCGCTGTTACTCAACCAGCAATAATTATATATATTTTTAATCTTTTGAGAAATAAATTCTAAAAAATCATGTTAACCCATTAATGCCCAACCTCCGCTTCCATTGTCAAACATCGTAATATTTCACACGTTCAATATTAAATATTTTAGAAATTAATTAGTATAAAAAAGAGTTTTATGAGGATCAAATTGTATCAAATTATATATAACTTGATAAAATTAGATAGACCAATTTTTCTGAAAAAGTTATATCAAATGAAATCCCATGTGATCTCATGAGATAAGGTTATGTATGCCATTTTTCGGATCACCTGATATATGATTATATATAGTTATATCGACACTTTTTTTCATATGGAACTTTATTTTATGGTTAAAAACCTTCTCATTATTTTCGTAGCCTTTCAAAAGATCTGAAGAATTTCTTAAAAATCTTTTTGGCCACCAGCCGTCATACTCCGCTTTAAAAGTTGCAAAAATCATAAAAAAAGTTTTTTGTTAAAACGCTCTATTTAAATGCAGAATTACTTTTGTTCTCAGTACTTCCAGGTTAAGATTGTTTTGTCTTCCATTACTTTCATTAATTGAGCGTTAAAGTTTTTATCTTCATATTAAAAAAATTCTTTTTTTATATACAAATTTAATAAGTTCGAGCTTTATTTTGATTACAAATGATTAAATTTTGTTGTACATGTATTCAATAATATCAATGTTTCGGTAATAACTAATAAAATACCGTTACCGATACTAAAACTGAAACAAACAATAAATCTTTGCTAAACCCGTTATTCGATTCGGTTGCCAACCTTGCTGAATATGCTTTCAGAAAAATTTCAAAAATTATACCCCACAAAAGCTTGGGCTGGATCCGCCACTGATCAAGTGTGAATTACCAAATTTAAATTTGGTGACATGAAAGATGATCAATAATTGCACAACTTATTCAAAGGAACATTTTAATAACTCTGTTAAATACGGTGAAAACCGAACGTAGCGTACAGGGTGATTCAGTCACGACCCGCCGAATTTCACCAGCGTACTACAAAAACATTAATTTGTTGTGTGCTGTTCCTTCGCTTTTAATAACAAAAAAAAAAAAAAAATGTTTGCATTTCAGTAACTTTGGAACGGTAATACCTATGGGCTTCGTTTAGGGCATTTTGGAACGGTAGGAGGTAGGGCTATCTTTTGAGAGAAAAAAACCTGCCATCTGGCTAAGCAAATTGAGGTTATGTGCACGTTCTTATGGCTTTTTTCCAATTTTGTTGTTTAAACTCTGTATCTCGGTGATTTCACTTTTTTTAATTTTTTTATTGATTCTGAAAGGTTTCCCAAAGACCTTTCCAACAAGTCCAAAACAAAATCTGACCACTGATTTAGAAGTTAGCATTTTACCCTACTTCTTCGCTATCTGTATCTGTGTGGAAGAGTGTCTGCGGAGGAGGACACGGGGGGCCACGATCTACATTCTATCTGACAGCCAAGAGGCACTTGGTGCCTTGAGGGCTCAAGATGTGTCGTCTGGTCTGGTTAAGGAATGTATCGACTCTCTAAATCGTCTAGGACTTAACAACTCCTTGACACTGGGCTGGGTTCCAGGCCATGAGGGGCATGAGGGCAACGAACGGGCTGACTGTTTAGCCAACTGCGGAGCTCGTCGACAATTCATTGCCCGGAACCCTTCTGTGGCGTACCCAATGGGTATGTCAGAGAAGGCTCAGAAGATGGACGGAGTCGGAGTTTGGGGCCTATTGGGCCAGATCGCCTGGGCAGCGACAGGCGAGGCTGTTTATATCTCCCTCTGGGGAGAGATCGCGGAAACTCTTGTCTATGACGAGGGGCGAACTAAGGACCGTAACGGGTTACCTCACAGGACACTGTGGCCTTAGGTATCAATTGTACAAAATGGGACGATCCTCTACGCATACGTGCAGGTTTTGTGAATTGGAACCCGAGACCTCTGAGCATGTTCTCTGCAAATGTCCGAGGCTCTCCGACAGGAGGGTGCGTTATTTTGGTGGTCGAATAGTGTCGTTTGGAACTGTTCACCTGGTAGGATAATTGGCTTCGTAGGGAGCCTGAACCTATAGGGTGTATTCGCTGGCAGCACAAAATACCAATTTCTGGTCGCGGTGCATAGTGCCACTATAATCTAATCTAATCTACCCTACTACCCTCCGGCCAACAATCCGAAAATTTTCAAACCGCTGCCATTTCGCACACTTGCATTTTCGGGGATTTTCGTAGTGGACATATTTTTATGAAATGAGCCAAGGAATACGCTGGTGAAATTCGGCACGTCGTAACGGAATCACCCTGTATATGCCCCAGTGGCGATACCTCCCTATTCTACCCAACCTACATTTATTGCAAATGATGAACGAATGAATGTACGAATCAAATTGAGGTATGTCAGTTATTAATGTTGCACATTTTGCAGCTTAAATGTTTAATTCAAAAGGTTGACAGATGTGCGTAATTTATTTGAGTTTTTTTTTTTTCTTCAGCATCTTTTTTTCTTTATTTTCTTAACAATTTTGTTTTTTTTTCATCGCTTTAAAAAAAATAAACAACAACAAAAAGACATTCATAATTTTGAAATGATCTTGCCTTGGTCTTGAGAAGTATATGTTTGAGCTGAGTCTGCAATATAGTTGATCCTGTATGCATATACTTCTTATAAATGGTGTTGTTCCATTGTAGTTGTGTTGAAAAATGGTTGAAAAAAATATGATGAGGCTATCACGCATTTCATGATGGCGGTGGAAGATAAGCACCTTAGTGTTACAATAATAATAAATGATATTTATCCGGTATATGAATTACAGGTTTAGTACTCGAGGAATAAAAAAACAGCGCAAAAAAAATAACATAAACTTACAGAAAATAAGGTATCAAAAGATTTCCTTAGACATTGATATATGACAATATTTTTGTTTGTGAATTAAAGCAATATAATAAGGCAGAAAATGTTGGTGTCAAAAAAATTATAACCTCAATTTTAAAAATTTTGAAAATTGCCAATTTTAGTTATTAGAAAATATATTATAATTTGTATAATACCTACCTATCATGGATATATATTTTTTTTTAATCAGGTCCAAGTTGTTGAAAATCTTATTTTAAAATAGTATCTATGTTGTAATACATATTTTGCTATAAATGCTTTTTTCATATTATTATAATTCATATTTGTATGCATATATCGGCGTATTTCGTCGGATATTTTTTTTAATAAATGCATATTTTGCATTTTTATTGCACATTTTTTATATTTTAAGCTTGATTTAGGTTTTTCCTTATCAAAATAGTTTTACAATCTGAAGTTTGTCATATTTCATAAAGTCTTTAGAACTTCCAATATTTTTTAGAGAAAAAGTCCTCAAAACCTGTGGTTTTTTATTGTTGTGTGGATTGTTTTTAAGAAATTTCCTCAGAATCTAAAATTTTTCTTTAATAATAATTATGCATATAAATATATTTCCATACATGGCCCTATTTGTACATTAACGAAAATAGAGGTAGCGGGGATATTAAAAATCAACATATATATATGCAAAACTTTTGCTGAATCTACTAATTTTGTTGTTAAAAATCAGCTGCAACAGATTATGCTTACATTAGCAATTTTTTTACAATCACTCTCTTGACTAAAATTTTGCCGACTCAGGAAATTTTTTTTGCTAACTTTACTAACATTTTTTTTTAGTGCAAGTCTCTTCTCAGACTAACTAAGCAAACAAACATGCAGCAGAAGCCAAATTCTATTTTTTTTTTTTTAACTATTTACTTTAATATTCTTTAATTGTCTCAGCATTAAAATCTAAAACCTGTCATTATGAATAGAGTTTACTATCTTTCGAGTGTAAAAATTGACAAATGCAACACAAATAACCGACTAATGTGTTATTTACTTTTTGCAAATGAAACAAAATAACATCTTGTTAACAATTATTTTTAAATGTGTATCATGTATTCGTGCAATATTAATTAAAGGGTGATTTTTTAAGTGCTTCCGGATTTTATTTAAAAAATGAAAACAGAAAATTTAGAGATATGTATGAAGTCTTTATTTGAGTTGATAGAAAGATCTAGATAATTCAATGTTTAAGGATGATTTCATGTAAATGTTAAAAGCGTTAAATCGTACGATATAGGAGGACAATTAAACGGCCCCAAACGTGAAATAACCTGTTAACCGAACTCAATTGGGCCATTGTTTCGAGCAGGCACGTAGCTAGGAATTTGTTTCGTGGGGGGGGGGGGGGGGGGGGTGGGCGCTTTTCGATTTTTTATTTTGATTATATATTTTTTCTCCAGAGTAACAGCTTTTTTTTTTTTTTTTTTGTTTGCTAAATTTTTGCTAAATTTTAGAAATAGAAATCGCATAAAGTGCATTTCATTAAAATGCATTTTTTAATTTTTTACTTATCCTGTTCATTATTTTGCGAATTTTGATGTCTATATCGCGAAACAAAGCTTTAATCTGTTTGATCACAATCCGCGAAACACGTCAAATTTGAAAACGTTTGTGTACTTTAAGTTGGATATGCATCCTTATTGTCTAATTACGTTAAATAAAAAAAGGATTATGCGGAAAACTTTTTGGAAACCGAGAAAAAATAATTTATATGTGCTTAGTATACGTCTAGGGTAGCTAAAAATTGATATATGTAAAACAAGTAAAAAAGTTTTAACTTCTAATAACGCGATTGAAATTAATATGAGTCTTAATACAGTTTTATCCGAGAAATGGGCATAATAATTAAATAACAACCGAATAATGACGCGATACAATTTAATACGATTTTATATAGCGGTATAAATTTTCAGTTTTTGATTTTAAAACGTCATGAAAACTCGAAATATCTATTAATTCTTTTAGACTTTAGCCGCTTGCAAAAGGTTTACAACTTTATAATTTGTAACAAATTCCATAGCATTTGGAAATTTTATTTATAATAAAATTGTGTTTTTTTAAATATGATATAATATCAAAATATATATTATTTTGCAATGTCTAAGTATATAAATATAACGTAATTATTAATTGGATTAGTTTTAGCGTATTCTAAATGCAATATACAATTTTACGCAACTATATATGACATCATATTAAATTTTTTATACGAAATTAATTTTATATATGAATTTATATAATTATGTCCGGTTAAATGCACTGGCAGACAAAACCTTATAAGTGTATATAAAATAATGTATTATTTTATGCAAACGTTTTAACTTAGGAATTTAAAGATTTATAACCGTCCAAAAACAAATTAAAAGGCAAATATCCTATATAAATTGCCTGACACTTACAAGGAAGCTTTTCCGATGGGTTCTTTTTAAAATTAATGAAATTCAGATAGGTGATAAAGCAGCAAAAATATATTAGAAACGTATTATTTTTAAAATTGGCGGTGAAATTTAACACATCTTTATATGAAAATATGTCTAAAGTTAGGATAATTTAGACTTATTTAAAAACAGCGTTAAAATGCAAGAGAAAACACACATTTGAAACCATTTTGACACTATGTCGTGGATCCAGGCTGCCACTTATTTGAATTATTTTAACAAATTTGTTTCCCCTTTTTCATATATCCGACTTTTTTAAAATCAGGGGCTATACTTCATGTCTTGTATTAAAAGAATTGTAAATTTTTCAAGCAAGAGTGATTATAGTGTGAAAGAAATAATGATAAAGAAAACATATACAATTGGAAAATTTAAAAAATATACCTGACATCGCCTAGGTTTTATTAAATAAATTATGTATTTCGAATTCACTTTGATTTATATTTTGGACAATTTCAAACGCTTTTCAAATTGTCTTTAATCAATTTTTTAAATAAAATGTCTAAAAAAAAACTACATCGTTATAACACAAAGACTGGTTTAGCTGCTTGATTTTAAAATGTCGCATTTCAAGGAGCGCCGATAAAAATTGGTTTACATTTAGTCTAAAAAAAAATTGAGAAAATTTGAGTCACATTGGACCACGTTAACACATTATGCATATCGATCAAAGTTTGAGGCTTCAATTTGTTTCAAAAAATTAAAAAAATATATGAGATATCGTAATATATATCGTAAAAAAAATACTGAAAACTATGTTACCAGATGCGTGCGTAGCAAACCAAATTTAAATAAAAAGATTGCACTGTAAGTAAAGTAACGGCTTTTACGGCACAATTAAACTTAATTTTGAGTCTTAGTGGTATCTCCATTTTTTTCAAATGGTCTCGATTTTTTTAAATTTTGTCAATTTCTTTACAATTTTGGTGATTTTTTTAAAATTTTGTAATTTTTCCCAATAGTAAACAATATTCAATTAAATTCTTAATAGATGTGAATAAAACTATATGTAATTGAAATTAATATTAATTTAATAGATACAAATTATTTTAGTTGTTACTACAATTGCATCAACACGACCGAATTCCGTTAAACTTTTGCTGAATTAACAAATATTTTAATTAAAACTCAATTTTATTTTCTTCTGTGTAGACATATTTAATTTTTAGTTTGCATTGTCTCAAACAATTTTTTGATTATATTTTACGTCAAAGACTTCGAAATCTCTTATGAAATGATTTTATTTATTGCTTTTTGACGAAAATCAACTCTAACAATGATAGCCGCCCATTTGCAGGCGATGTTTTCTAACGAAATTTTAAGATTCGAACAATATAAAACTATTTCCTATTGGATCCAAGTCAAAAATAAATATTTTCATATTAAATGTATCAATAACATTGTTACTTTCTAACGAATTGTATTAAGTTTTTAAATTTGTCAAATCATTTCGGGGGGGGGGGGGGGCTCTAGCCCCCAAGCCCCTCCCCCCCTAGCTACGTGCCTGGTTTCGAGTGCTGTGTGGCATATGGCACCATCTTGTTGAAACCATATGTCACCCAAGTCCAGCTCTTCCATTTTGGGCAAAAAGAAGTTGTAGTCATCGCGCGGTAGCACTCGCCATTCACAGTAACGTTCCTGTCTTTGTCGTCTTCAAAAAGTACGGTCCAATTATGCCACCGGCCCATAATCTACACCAAACAGTGCATTTTTCGGGATGTATTATCAGTTCGTGCAATGCTTCTGGCTGCTCTTCACACAAAATACTGCAATTTTGCTTGTTCACGTATACACTCAACCAGAAATGAGCCTCGTCGCTGAACACAATTTTCCGATAAAAAGGTGAAACTTTAAACAACTTTGCCAGTGTCCATTCACCAAAAGTTAGCCATTGTGGTAGGTCGTTTTACTTCAATTCTTGCACCAGCTGCAATATTTTTCTCTGTTCGGACTTTACGTATGTGTGTTGGTGGTTTAATGACCAATATGACTTCTTCCACAAATTGGAAGAAGTGCTAACTGACCATAAATTGGAAGAAGTGGACGATGCACTTTCTTAACCGAGCATGAATTCTGATAATAAACTTCAATAATCTGCAAGCGTTGTTCGTTTGTAAGTCGATTCATGGTTAAATTATAGACCAAACTGAACATTTTTAATAGTAACATGGTACACGAAAACAGCTGAGCTGCCAAAAACAGTGTTGGGAAAAAGAAAGTTGCTAAAAAAAATTACCCTGTACAATAGTATTTATTTGGTATATTGGTATTGATGTATTTAAGGGAACAGTGGTTTGAAGGGATTCAAAATTTAAAAATAAAAATTGCTCAAAATGTGTATATCGTCGGCTGAGTATTGTTTTGTCGTATGACATACATCAAAAGCTTTGCATATACGGGAAAATAATACTAAGCCGACTATATTATCAAAAGTTCGCTCTTCATAAATGCAAATTATTTTTACAGCTTCTGATAAGGATTATAAATTTCTTCTATGTGATGAAAAAAGAGGTCGCCTGAGAGACATCTAGCGACTGCTATAAATTGGGCAAAACAATCATTGATGAAAGATAAAGTATTTTTATGATCATCAGTACATTTAGGATTTAATACTAATATATGTTTTATAAAATATACTGAACCTTTAGTATAGATGACTGAAAATAAATCTGAAATAATTTGTTTGTCTATACCACTATCTTACAGCATTTATTTTTTTAATTACTAACTAACATCGACAGCCACTACAAGACACATATATTGAAGACAAAACCAATCATAAGAAAACATTATTTTGTCTGATAGTGCAACATCAGCAACAAAATTGTTTTACAATAAAGAAAAAAAAAGTAATTTCTCCTTTTTGCACTCAATTCGTTGCTTCTTTATCTGGAGAAAGAATTTTTGACAAAGCATTTTTTTCAAAAAAAAAAAGAAGAAAATACAAAATCCTGCTATAACTTGTGGTAAAATATATTTGATTGTTTGATACATTAGTAAAACCATTAATTGCTAGTATTTGATTTTTAGAAAAAACAATTGAAGCGAAAATTGATTTTGGTGCATGTGACATGTTTAACAACAAAATATTTTACACTTGAAAACTGTTGAGATTTTAGAAAATAAATTGTAAAAAATAGTATATAGTATTGTGATTACACTGGGCAACAAATTTTAGGTCATCGAATCTTTACCAATTGAGATCAACGGGAAATGAAAATATACTATCAATATACCAAAAAAAAAAAAAGTTAGAGCTTTTTGAAGCTTAGATATTTTGAGGCAAATTGTGCGGTTTGTTTGTATTATGCAATATAATAAAGTATATCAATATAGAATTTAATAATTGGAATTAAATATCTTAGTCCTATAATATTTAAATATATTAAGTGTAATAATTTCACTTTTAGCCCATTTTTGGTGTGTTTCGTGTACTATGTTGCAATTTTCACAATAGAGTTCTTGTGTTTCGATTCATTTATATTTGTTTTTTTTTTATGAAAAAAATTATACAAAAACCGTTGTAGATCATTTTATGGAGAATGGCTTTTTACTTTTTTCACTTCAGATTAAAATTGCGTCCTCTATTGTGAACAAGGTGGAGCAACTTTTTAAAAAAAAGTTTTGAATAAAAATGTAAAAAAAGCAAAAAAAAAATTAAGCAAAAAAGTACAAAACATCTCGGCCTCGATAAGCTGTAATTTTGAAACTAGTAGGAATTTAAAGTCTGAAATTTTAAATGATATATTCATGTACTAGTACTACACTCATAGACTGCACTTAACTACACTCATGAAAAAAGTTAGTACAGCAAGTGAATTCCGTAACGGTTATAAATAACCAAAAAAAAAAAAATATTAAAAGTAAAGTTAATGTGAGTGCTCCAAGTGATCAAGTTCCATTACAACACTCAGAAAACCTTCAAGTCACAAAACCTCCGAGCCCGTAGGGCTAACCATATGAGGGCTAACCATAAAACATGCTGGCTTATCAGTGTGCGGTCGTGGGTTCGATTCCCACCATAGTCACTGGTCTGTTTTCGCTACAGCGTGCCGAAAGCCATTGTAACTAGTGCTCGGTTAGGGTAATAGGATATAATTTGTAATTATATGATTATTAATAAATAAAAAAAAAAAAAATAATTAAAAAAAAACCATATAACCTATTTAAATAATGCTTTGTCTATTTTAATAACACAAAACCAGCTAGACTCCATTGTTGCAAAACTTGGACTGTCATAACGTTAATCAAAAGATTGGCAAGATTTCTGAATATGGATATTGCCAAGCAACTCTGAATAAATGGACATTCGTTAAAATGCGGCTGAGTGGAGACTTTTTATTGTCTACAGTGTAGACGCACAAGAGACGTAATAATTATTAAAACTCCTCTCAAAGAACTAGCCCGTAATAAATATCAATGGAAAATAAGCTGAGAACTGAAAGTAGTACACAAAAAGAACTCCTTGGACGAGTTTTAATTAAATTTTTTCACTAAACTAATGAAGTTTTCTTCACAGTGTGAATGAAAATTTTCTTCATGAAAAAGCTTCATAGTTTCAATGAAAATATTTTTAATCAAACTTTTTCATTAGGCGATGAAACTTTTTATAAATAATATGAGATATTTAAAAAAAAATGTTATGAAAAACTGCATTAATTTAATGAAAAGTTTCAATATACGAGTTCCAGTGACAATTCATAGATCTAATGCAAAAATTCATTGCTATAAGTGTACATAGATAGAATTTTGTTGGACGAAAAATTACGAAATTTTTCAGTAAGTCAATGAAACTTTTTAACATAAAATAAACGAAAACTTTGTTAAAATTAATAAAAAAAATCTTCAGCCTTTTTATGAAAACAGTTTTCACTGAAACTTTAATTTATGAAATTTAATTTATGAAAACTTTCAATGGAAGAACGAAAAAATTCTTTAATAGTATGCAGATAATTTGCTCAAATCTTCGTTGGTTGATATAAGGTCGTCGTTATCTATGATTCGCTACAGCATCCAATCGTGAAAAGACCTCAACCTATATAACGTAGTTTTCTCTTATATGAAATTTTTTAAAAAATCAGACTTAATTCTGATTTTTTTTTCAATGTATTATACAAAGGCCTATCAAAAGTCCTTCAGAGATATATAAAAATAATATAATTACATTTTCTGTAAAAGTTAGAAAAAACATAAAGCAAAATTACTCATTCTGAGTTTTGACCCCATCTATCTGGCACAATTTAACAAAAAACAAAAAGAAGAGATTTTGTTTTAATATAAAAATTAATGGGACAAAACAATAACATAACTTTCGTAGAGGCAAATAACAACGTTTTTTATATATTATTTTCATAATATTGAAAAAAAATTTCTAAAATAAGCCAGACCTAAAAGCTAACTTCGCAAAACGTTTTGGGGGTTTTTATATACTAATGGTTTACTTTTATTTTCCGTTGGACTAATTCGGGAAATTTTTTCTTGTTACACAGTGTAATATAATGGATTTTTTTTAAATTACATGGAATAAAATTTTATTAAAATTAAGCAAAACAATTTTACAAAATAATTAAACCTTTTCCACAAAAACTCAATGCTTTCAATTATAGAAATATCACAGAAAAGACCAATTTTTCCTGCGAATCCGTGAAATGTTTACTAAGTGTTGTAAAATATATCACAAGTCATAAATACAAATATCACAAATTTCCAAACATTAAAAAATTTAGATCTTCATCAACACATTTTCGAAATATGAGTGATAAATTTTGTAAATATCCTCACGCCCATTTAGTATCACTGTGACATTATGATTTTTATATCTTTTTTTTTTTATTTCAGTTTTTAACAACAATTTAGTGATAATAATTTTATATAATGATGCCTAAAAGAAAATTATCACCAGTGATATATAAAAAATCAAAGAACTTTAAAAAATTTCTTGAAAAATCTAAACCAAAAAGCTAAAAAATAATGTTTCTATCACTCAAATATTAGAAAATTCCATAAACTCTTCCAACAACAAAAATATAACACTTAAGCCACTAGTGACAAATGATGAGTGTGATATAAAACAGAAACTTCAAAAGTATAATGATGGTTGTGATAATTTTAAAGTGATAAATACTGAAGAGTTTAGCATAACATCTATATGTGGTGACGTGAATACTGATAGCAAACAAAATGTTAGCAATACCCGTTATGCCATTGTTCCCAGTGATGTTAAGAATGTTGATGATTGTGATGATACCAATAATCACTCTAACAACAACAGCCATAATAAAAGAAGAAAAGTTATAGATGACAGCAATACCAATGTGGCCTCAAATGAACTAAACAACAAGAGCGACAAACAAATTTCTAACAATGATGCAAACACAGGAGCAACAACTACAGTCGGAGAAGGAACAAATATCTACAAAAAGAATCATCATAAACTTTCCAATAAAACCATTGACAATGAAGGAGACCAAGTTGACGATGACGAAGATGATGACGAGGACAATGATGTTGTTGACAACTGTAACGTTGACAATGTTAAATACTATAAACAACATAAAACTTCTACATCTCAAACAGCAACAGAAACATCACCAACTACAATACAGGAGACTACATCTGTACTATCATACATGCCACTCAATATTAAACAGGAATATATAGACTTTACACTTTTAACTTGTTCTTCCTCCTCATCACTGGAAAATTGTGAAAATCATAAAATCAAAAACTGTGAAATTCATCAGCAGCCACCATCACTTGGTCCTATTCAAAGTTCCACACTCAAGCATCAACATGTTACTTCCGTTTCTAAACAGAAAGCTGTAGTAAATTATGGCAGTAGTTCAACTGGTTGTAGTACCAGCAGAGAATCTACAACTTCATTGACCATATGGTAAGTGAAATTAATTGCATTGTTTGCTGTTCATTTTTTTTTTCTTCTTAATTTTAGCAAGTGTTTTTTTCTAGCAATTTATAAGTCAGTCATATTTTTTTTGGCTTCATAGCTAATATAAAATCTGTACAGTCCATGGCCCTAGTTTAAATTAGGCAGGTGCCCCAATAAATAATTGTCTTGTGAATTGATTGGCTCCAATGATCAGTTTTAATGGGTAAGCAAACCGTTTGTAAGTTAATCTTTAGTTATCTATCAGCGCGCTGACGGAGGAGATAACCTATCACTATGAGCGTGTTTAGTCCTTATCTTAAAAACAACATTACTCCAGGCCAAACATGTTATAAATCGGTCAACATGTACAAAAGTTAATCGTCCAGAAGATTTTGTATACACGAAGTAGTAGTAGGTTAGTACAACCTGTACTAATCTGCTGTTCAGTACGCCGTTAGTTGCCGAAGAGATAAGTTATCTCGTCACTCGCATTAATTATTAATGGAGAATAACGGTTAATTCTATTCTTTTTTGCAATACTATAAAGCGTGTCTCAGCATGCCGTTAGACTGTTGAGTCTAGCCATATGCAAACCGTTCGGATTCCTTTGGAGACATCGTTTACTCCTCCATTGCAAAGGCAATGGTTGTTTTGTGCACGTGTTGGTCTGATGGAATTCGTTCTTTTTATGGCGAATTGGGGCCTCATCTCGCTGATGAGTTGCTGTGTTGCTGATGTTCCTGTTCGTCTGATTTTAATCATCTTATATATATCATGCGTTTCGGGTTAAACGCTTACTATAACTTGGCAATTTGTGTATTGATTATACCGCCATTAACATTTAATAACTCAAAAAAAAAAAAAAAATCTGCTGTTACTAATCTATAGTTAATCTTTAATTCCCTACCAGCGCGTTGGTAGAGAAGATAATCTATCACTTTAAGCATGTTTTGTGTTTATCTAAAAAAGTACAATACTCCAGGCCAAACATGTTAAAAATCGGTCCACATTTACTAAAGGTAATCGTTCAAAAGAATGTTTGTACACGAAGTAGTAGTAGTTTAGTACATCCTGTACTAAAACAGGGTGACCCAATCACAATATTTCTATAGATTCATAACTCCTTTACAATTTTTACAATTTGATTCATACCTATCAATTCAGAAGTTTAGAATTTCTACATTTATCAAAAAAAAATTTTTTTTCAAATACCCCTCTGTGCAGCGATTGCAGATTATGATATTAGTTTATTTTGGCGAAAAGAGAGTTTTGTCTTTTATTGAAAATTTGAATAAAAAGCTCAGATGGGCTGAAGAAATTTTTATATAAATTTAGAAATTAAAATTTATTTTAAGATTCGCATTTTTAATTTTTTGACGAAATGGCCGTTAATAGATTTTTTTCCTCACACTGATCAAGTTGAAGCTGATACTGGATATCTCAGATATGATACGAGATTTCGTGCAACTGGTTTCGGAATGAGTAAGGGAATATTTATATCATAAATCAAACTGCAGGCAGCTTAATTAATTTAATGCTGCCCGAATGCAATGAAGATTAACGTTTGATTTATAAAAATTTATGAACAAAAAACTGCTTTAAAACATTCAAAACATTAATGCAAATTTGTGAAAAATCTGGACCATAAGTGAAATATTTCGGAGTAATGGTCGGTGCTCTTGTTGTAAGGTATCAATTTTGTAGCTCTAATTACATAGAATGAATTTTTCTACATGGATACAAGTAGACTGGAATTTTCCAACTGTGAACAAAAACGATAACAAATGCGATTGTATGAGTTCAAACTCGTACTCCTGTAAAGTTCTAAAAATAGATTAGACTGCCTTATTCGAGCAAGGCATTCAATTGATTATTGTTTGTTTTAAATACAAAATGAAGTAGAAAATTTCATATTTAAAGTGATTTCTAGGTAAACAGTAAACAAAACTTTAGGACTACTATTTAATTGATGCATATTAAAGAGCTAAATATGGGAATATAAGTAAAATATTTTTTAAGTGGATCTTTAGTTCACTACCAGAGAAAAAAAGTTTCGAATATTTTCTGCGAAATTAATTTTTACATATTATTTTTCTCCGGTAAGATTTAATTAGGCGAATTTGATTGATTCAAGTGAATCATGTATGAGCAAAATCTTAATTTACTAACGTGTGCGTGAGTGAGTGTGAGTAGAAAAACTAAGTTCGTGAGTGGTTGTACTTGAGTGAAAATTTTCTTTCGAGAGCGAGAGTAGGTGTGAGTCAAAATTTATCACGTACCCATCTCTAATACAATCATATAAAAATTGTGAACGATTCAGATTTCTTTATAATTTGTTTAAAATTTACTTCAAATTAAATTTTTTTTGTGTGGTTTCTGTTGGTTTGGTATTTTCTTTCCCGTAAGGTTGCACATTTCCGCTTTAGACTTTTCTATATATGAATTGTTCTAACCAAATACATCACATCAACATCATCTAACAATCATCACTATCATGTTTTTAGCCTGTTGTTGTGTATTTTTTCATTTGTTTATTTTGTGGTGCATTTATCACTCTTAACAGACAGCAATCAAGGAGTATATACAAATAGAGAGACTACATTTACCACGTCTCTCAGCAACAAAATACCGAACTCGGGCAAGCAAATGTTTATAATTTTTAGAGAAAAACGTTTATTCTTCTTCTTAAACTCAACCTTTCTAAAATAAACGTTTTTGTTTACACTAAATAATTATAGCAACATGTTGATAAAAAAAATTGTTGCTTAAAACACTCACTTTTATTTTGTTTATATTTTGTTATTTTCTATTAAAAATTAATATATTTTAATTTTATCTTGCTACTTTTATCATTGATACTTGAAATAATTAAAAATGTAATTAAATTATTATTTAAAAACATGATAAACATTAATTCAAACTTTAAATTTTCTGCAACATGTTTTCATTTGGCTCGGTGTGAGTTTAAGAATATTTAAAAAGAGAGCAGATTGCGAGATACTGAGTAATATGGAAACCCACTGCAGCAATCACAAAACAATGTTGTTGTTGCTGTTGGTATGTTAACTATTTTACACTTTGTGTTGACATTCATTTACAGTGTTTTTTCTGCACACACCCATACACATACACACCATCATATTTAACTCAAACCTATCATTCATTCACTCATTTAGTTTATCTTTCTAAACACTCACACATCTGCACAGTGAGCGAAATTTTAATAGATGCATTAAATTTTTGAGTTAATTATTTCAAATAATGTTAAATTTTATATCTATTTTTTTTTTTGCTCATTTATAATGGTTATAGTGTGAGCTTACACTAGGCAACAAATTACAGCTTATAGGCCTATTTAACGGTGTATTTTCGGTACAACATCAAACTTAGAGCGAAATTTAATTGATGCAACTTTTAAACTATTTAATATTTTGCTAAAAGATTTGGTATGTGTTAAGAATAGAGAGAGGAATTTGGAAAAAAAAATATTATTTTCGCTTTAGGACCATAAATATGAAATTTTGGAAGTAAATATCAAATGCGATGTCTTCAATGTCAACTAACTAGATAATTATTCTTAATACCTATCAACAATTTCAGTTTTACTACAAATACTTTAACAAAATGCTAAATAGTTCATATTAATTTAGAAAGGTGGAGGTTATTAATGTTCGCTCTAAGTTTACAAGAAAAAGCACCGTTATTTTTGATGCTTACAACTGTAATTTTGTGCACAGTGTAAGGTTACACTAAATTTAATATAACTGAACAAAAAGATCTATAATTTGCCATCATTTGAAATAATTAACGTAGGAATAACAATTTAATGCATCTATTAGAATTTCGCTAACTGTTTTAGTTAATATTTAAACATCTTTTATCAGTCTCTGTTTGTCTTCATACTAATATGTTTTTGTTTTAATGGCTGTCATCTGTTTTGTGTGTAAATGGTCTACTCTTCTTCATTTTTTTGATTTTTGCATAAAACCCTTTTATGCTTTGGTAACTCTCATATGCTTTTTATACAGTTATAGTTATTGGGTGCTTTTGTGATATTTGCTTTTTAGCTTTTTTTAGCATTTTGATAAATGTTCTATGATTGTTGGAATTTTTGTTCTTACACTCCTTAGTGTCATTTGTAGGGAAATGTATGAATTGTATGTAAATGTTAAGTCTGTCGTATAAGTCGTTAAAAGTGTTGATTGATGCTTATAATCTTATAAATTTTTTCTGTTGCATACACTCAGTGAAGTTCTGCTTTAATAATTTGTAGCTGTTTGGATTGTAATAGAGTTCCTTTATTTTTAATGTAAATATCAGTCATTTGTAGAACAAATTTAATTTTTTACTAACCTTGTAGTTCATTAACAAAAAAACAAACCACATCAAATGACTGTTTTATGATTTTACATTCATTTTTTAATAGTCGTTTTTTGTTATTTAAAAAAATAAGAAAAAATAAATGTTTGTTTAGTTTTTACTAACATATGTGGTAAATTTTTTCTACAATTGTTAGTAATTTTTTAACAGTAAAAACAAATGATAAATGATAGTTGAATTTAAGGAAATGTTGGACGTCCTTCCTTCAAGTGAAATTTTTGTTTTGTTTCTGACCACAATTGCTGTTGTCTTTACCTACATAATATCCTTAGTGTAGTAATGTTAGTTTTGTGGTATTAATTATGTTTTTTTAATTTTCGTTTCGAAATTTTAATTTATACGTGAAACAGTAATAAGTGTTCCAGTTAAGATGATAAAGTGATCAGTATAACAGCGTTCTAACTTCTATAAAAATTCATCTATCATAGTCGTAAAGTCAATAAAAAAAATATAACGAAACGCATTATTATTTTTTTGCCGTTTTCAATAAACATTTTTGAAGATTGACAATCTTTTTTGTAACATCAAACCAAAGAGTATATACATATAGAGAGACTACACTTCTCACGCCTCTCAGCAAAATATCGAACAAGTAAATGAAAACAATTTTTTAAGCTAAAAAATAATTGCAACATGTTGATAAAAAAAATTGTTGCTTAAAACACTCACTTTAATTTTGCTTTTATTTTGTTATTTTCTATTAACATTTAATTTTATTCTTTATCTTTTTTATTCTTTATCTAGCTTGTTTTATCGTTAGAATTTTTAATAAATAAACCCTTTATTAATTTATTATTCAAAAACTTGATAAAAATTGATTTAAAGTTTTAAATTTCTGCAACATATTTTCATTTGCTCGGTGCGAGTTTACGAACAAATATGCAGATTGAGAGAGACTGAGTTGGATAGAAACCCACTAATTAAACTTAGAAATAATTTTTGGAAACATTTTAAAGCAATTCGTCTCAAACAATGTATATAGGTCTTAAAGGACACAAAAGTTGTAAAATTAAAAAAAAAAAAATGTTTAGCGTTATTCACGAAAAGGGCATCAAAATCGGCATAACATTACATTAAAGGGAATTAAAAAAATTCTGTGCGGTAATTTTTTTACACTAATGAAACTATTATCATAACAATTTCAAAAAACAATTTAGAAATTGCACTTTATTCGGAATATTTTTGTTTCAAAGTAATATGAAAAAGCGATTTTTATTTTAATATAGTACGAGCTTAATACATCGTTAACTGCAGTTTTATAAATCGGAATATATTTAGGAGAAAATTTAATTATTTTTCACAAAACAATTCAATTTATGAATTCGTTAACCCTCTTGAGTAGAAATTTGCCTTTCAATTTTCAGATTTCTTCTTTAAAGGCTGTGCATAGGTAATTCAACTTTTTGGCTTTTCTCTTTAAATCCTTAATTATACAAACATTTTATCAAAACTCTAAAAAGGCTAGCTTCAGTGAGTCAGCTGATGGCTTACAAATGAGTTCCTCCCCGTACACATTTTAAAACTCCCTATCTAATGGATGACTACAATCCTATCCTATCTTCTGTTCATATATTCAGGGGGTTGGGCTTGGTGACCAAAGTGGAGACTTTTTGCTTTTTTATCTGTATTTAAAACCATGCTTTCATTGGAGAAATTGAGATACGGAAACATGTAGCGAAATTTTAAATTTCTGACTTCAGCTGCTTGGAAGGCCGTTAAAAGGAATATTTTTCCTTTTTTGAACCTTAATTTAACTACGTTTCAGTCTTAAGATTCAAATAGTATTTGATCTTTGGATTAACGCATACACTCAAAAAAATAAGTTAGTAGAAAAGTTAGTAAAACGTCTTGTAAATAAAGTATACTAATTTTGAGCTAATTTTTGACTGAAATTATGTTTTCAGCTAAAATTTTAGTTAAACTTATTTAGCACTTAACTGTTTTGAACTAATGTTTCACTAATATTTTACTAATGTTTTACTAATATATTTTGCTAAAAAAAAAATAGTGTTTATATGCACATTAATAGTGTGGACGAAAACCAGATGGAAAGATATATGTAAAATGAGGTATGTGGCACGGCATGTTAAGATGTGGTAGAAACTAGGAAAATTATTCTAAAAAGTACGCTCATAATAATCCATGCTAAAAATACGAAAAAAAAAATGTTAAAACAACGAAATTTTTGTAAATTGAACAAATGTTCGTTTATTTTACACATTTTTTTGTATTTTTACGCCTGGATTATTATCCGTGTACAACACTTGTAAGACATAATAAAAAAATTAACCAGGAATGTGTTTGTATCTGTTTTTCATACATAAAAAAACAATTGCGAATTAAGACAACTAAAATTTTATGTTGTCACCGGCTTGTGGAAATAATTGTATATAAATGAAATTAAAGACAAAATAAAATATTGAAATTTAATGAATTTTAAATGTGTATTTGTAAAGTAAATGTTTATAGAGATTAAGAATGTAGTATGATCAGACAGCAAACAAATATACGTTCAGGTAGACAGACTCAAGGACACAAATCTTACGTAATTTTTTATGTTTACTTTTTCTTATTGCAAAAAAAAGGGTTCTATATGTCATATTTTGTAATTATTTTGTTTCGTTTTAAAAATTATCTACGACATTTGAATTGCTTTAAAATGTGTCATTATTTTGCACAGCATTCCCATAGAAAAGTAATGAGATATGTAATGACAATTGTAAGTACTTGTCATAATGTGGTAATGCTTTTCCATAGTGGGCGGCTAAAAATGCATGTTTTCAAAAATAATCGCGGTTTTCTTTTCAAAAACAAAATTTTGTGGATTTTTATGTTTTTTGGTATTACACCACCATATTTTGACAGGAAGTAAATACAATTGAGATTTACCATTTCATGCAAGTTAACCAAGAAAAAACATAGATATTGCTCCGTTAAAAATAATTGATTGACGCAAATGGATTAAGCATGGTTGAACATGGCCTTATATATATATAATCCTGTAATTCCTAGTTGGAACAAAGGTCCAGTACAAATGATTTCCATTGAATTCTGTCTTCAGCGTGTCGTTTTGCTTCCCTCCATGTCATTCTGGCTGTACTGAGTTCGGATTCTATTTGACGTCTCCACGTGTTAGCAGGTCTTCCTCTACGTCGGCAACCCTGGGGATGAAAGTCTAGAGCCTTTCTGGTAACGTCATCTTGGCTTTTTCTGAAGGTATGGCCCAGCCAGTTCATCTTCTTTACTCTGACATCGCCTTAGACATACGCAAAAGTGTATGTTAGTCGTACAAAACATTTTTTTGTACAAGTTTGATATAATTTTTATTAAAAATTATGTTTTTTTTTTTACCTTTAATTGTGCAATGTAAATGAAAATTATTCAATATTGTCCTAACAAATAATCTATAGAACTAATATATGAGCTCGAAGTTATAGATTATCACCATTGATCAAAAAAAAATTGATAATTTGTTTGTTATGTGCAAACTCTACCTTTAGTAGATATTCAATACACGTGTTTTGCTTTTTCTCCTTTTTATTTTCATATTAGTTTTGTTTAAAAACAAAAACAAAATGTAAAGGGGGAGTAAACAAGACCATACTGAAAATGAAAATAGTCTAGTCTGATTTAAAAATTAATAGTGTTTATAATTTTTAGAGAAAAACGTTTATTCTTCTTCTTAACCTCAACATTTCTAAAGAAAATTATTTACGTTCGAGGCCATACTCTATATTCATTTATTAGGATATTGTCCTATTTTTTTTTTTAAATATTTTTCCAAAATGTGCCAAAAACTTTTGAAATTTCTCATATATTTTTTATCGTTACACGTTAATCCTGAAGATAACGGTAATGCTTCATACCTGTTTTCTCATCCTTCATTCTAATCTTATTTTAATCGCCCCAGTACTATTCTTCCAAATAAATTCTTTGGCGAATTTAATATAAAAAAAAATACCTTAAAATCTCTATTGAACAACTTTTTGTGCTCTTTTTCTATACATTTTTTTACCCAAAATCTCTACATCCCATTAATAATCATAAACATTTCCATCCTGCTAATTACCAATTTCACACAATTTTTATTTTGTAACTCAACAACAAAAAAGTTGTTGTCTAAAAAAACAACAAAAACTAAATATTTTCCCCCTTAAACTGTGAACATTTCAAAATGGCAAAAGTCAAAACTATTTGTTTGTTTTTGGGTCCGTAATGTTGAATAAATAGAAAAAAAAACTCAAATGAAATAAAAAACCGCTACAGGCATATGAATTGAAACTGACAGCTTAATATTTATAATTGCATACAATTTTTTTAACGCTGATTATAATAAAACGGGTAAATACTTTTTTTTTGTGTGCACTTTAAAATAAATAAATTTAAAATGAATTGAAGGCGAAAACAATTTTGCAGGAAATTTATGAGAAATATTTAAAATGCTGTCAAATAATTAATAAAAGGTTAAAAAGGAACATGGGGCAAAAATGTTCAAAGAAAATACCTCATAAATGAAAATTTAGTTAAGGTGGGATATTCCTATCACAGAGGCGATGTTAAGTTTTTCTGCTCACAAGCATTAGTTTGGACCATTTTTATTAAATTGCATGAAGACCTAGTGTTTTTTTAATTAAAAGCTCTGTTAAATGTTTTAAATTATAATATGGATTAATATTATATTTGAATTAGAGTATCCAAACCTGTAACCTAAAACCGGGTTTTTTATTTTCAATAAGCGACAGGAATCGAAAATTTTCCACTTTCGAATATTCGAGAAAACGGTTTTTTGACTCGGTTAACCGATTATTTATTTCAAAATATATCACTTGCAAAACTAGAAAAAACCTCTGAAAGTGTGTTATTTTTATACGACATTGTAAATATTTAAATTGGTTTAACACTTTTTAGATCATCATAGAAATTTATCCTTAATTCATCAATGCACACAGAGAGAAAAGTACCAACCGAATTGAAAAGTGTATTTTACACAAAATTTAACATATGAACAGTTCATGCGAATAAAGACGAATAGGCCATTTGTAGAATTTTACAGGGGACAATAAAAACGCAGGAAACGGTTAAAAAAAAATATTTGTGTCAACTTTTTGGTATTAGCTTTAAGATTTAAGTCACATCTACCTATATACAAAATTTTAGTAAGGTATTCGAAAGAGAACTTGCCAAAAATTGGACTTCAATTTTTGCTTAAATGGAAAAAGGGCGAATATCCAAAAAATGTATTGAAATTTGAATAAAAATGTGTTATTTTGCAGCAGATTTTGACTACATTTTCATGAGACTTGCAAAACTTGACGAACTATGGTTGGTATTTGTTTGTAACACTTTAAGGACTTCAAGGATACACTTTTTAAGGATTGCAAGGACATGCAAAACAAATTTTTTTTGTTAATTTTTTTTTTAATATTCCTGCCATTTGATGCAGTAGTAATTCTTTATGACACTAAATACATTTTTATTAATTATAATATTAACCCTTGACTGCATATTACGACGTAACATAAAAGGACATGAAAAAATTTTGTTTTTTATTCCTGACATTGGATGCAGTATTAACACTAAATGACACAAATTAATTTTTAAGAATTATAATATAACCCTTATTTGCATTATAACATTTAAAAAAAACTGAACTTATTGATGGATTTTCTAAATACTCACAATAAAATACCAACAAAATAGTTTGTCCAGACTAATCTGTTAAACCCTTATGTGTTACTTATTCCTTTTTAACTGTTCCTAAAATTTTTGGTTTTCAAAATCTATGTAGCCTTTCATTTGGTATGTAACATGACTAGGGTTCTTTGCATAATATAGGAGATAAACGAAAAAAACTGAAAAATGGCCTTGTCTTACCCTTCCTTTTTACACCCTAAATATGAATTTGGGCCGCTAAAAAAAAATACGTGTCCCTTTATTTATTCTGCTCTACAAAATAAAACCAATTCCATAAAGATCTGCGGGTGACACTAGGGAGACTTCCCTTGTCAGTTTTTATATATTTCAATGAATCATAAAAGAATTTTTTATTTACATACTTTATATCAAAACAACATTACCAAATATTTGTATGTAGGGTATCGAAGGAAAGTAACTATAAAATATGTTTAAATATTTGATTTTCGAAATAAAATATGCTTAGACCATGTATTCGCGGTTATATGATCTTAATTACGCGGTAACACTGAAGATTTTTTTTTCGCAAATCTGGTTAATTTGTTTGTATGTGCTAAGATTGTTTTTTTTTGTGTACAATTTCAAATTTTAGCTATTATCAATTTTAAACTCGCAGCTAAATAGTTTTTATATAATATTTTGTTAAGGATGGATATTCGCCCTTTTTGCTTTCCACACTTTAAAGTCTTATAACTCAAGAACGGTAAATTTTTTTGCCAATATAATAAGTGTGGTTTGTTCCTCGTAATGTTCTTTTAACACATTGTTACCGAAAGTAAAATTTTTGTATGTTTTTGTGTTGTATTTAATCAAAATTGTGCATTAGTTCACTCGCAATTTAAACAAAAATATAAAAATATACGAATTATTGCACATTCAAAGTCATTGTTTTAGCCTTAAAAGTCAAAATTTCCCCAAAATTTCTGCATAGGATTGTAGGGCTCTGCTAATAAAATGCATTTATGCAAAAAAACGTGTTTGCGAAAAAGGGGTTTATTTGTCCTTATTCGCATGAACTGTTCATATGTACAATAGAGCGACTCAAGTTGTATGGAAGCGAAATTCGTGCAAGGTGTACCCCCCCCCCCCCTCTCAAAATGAACATTGGTATTTTTTATGATGACATATAAAATATTTCGGCTCTAGCTTTGACCTCTCGTGAGCTGGACCATTTTGAAAAAGGGTCAATTTTTGCATGTTTTGTTAATTTAAGTATCTGTTTCCTTACAACATATACAATATGGGTATCATAAGAAAGGTTTTTTTAAGGCGCGTCCAACTGTATATACAATTTGTCCAAGGACGATCATCCGTGTCCTTTTTTTAAGGATAGTCTGTAAAAAAAAAACGCTTTTTAAATTTTTTGGTCCGGGTTGTTTGTAATAAAAATGCCAAATTAACATATTTTAATCTTTAGTCGATTTAATTAAATACGGGTCTCAACTTTTTTAAAAATTCGTGCTAGTTCGCGTTTTGATAAAAATGCAATGGGTGCTAACTCTTCGTTTTAAAAAGGACAATATGGGTATCAAATTTTTTCTTTTGCCAAGTACATCATCTTTGTATGTAAATAATTTAGATTTTTGCAAATTAGATGCATTTTACACGGTGCTCTGAAATATATATATAAATGCAATTTTGTGGTAACTCTAATATGATAGCGGATTTAGTTTCTACATCATGTATGGATGAAAATAGGACTAAAGAAAGAAAGAAAAAAAAATGATCCACGACTTTTTGCCGACATATGCTTTTTTTAATTTTCGAATTAGGAGGGCGATGTACCCTCCTAATTTTTAGGAGGGTTCATCGAGCACTTTTTTTGGTGAGTCGCTCTAATGTAAAATATGGTGACACTCAATATAAGGGGAAATTAAAACCTCATCCGTTTCAAAACCGTATACCAGTTTTGCGTGAGGTTAGCGTAAAAAAAATTTATAAAATGTGGGCTCGATCGGTTGAAAACTGCAAGCGCATTGAAATTGGGGCAACATGTAAGGAAAAACTGTCGTTACAACTCAGGAATCTTTAGTAGGGAGGTCAAACAAATGACCAACCCCAATTATTTTTATATCCGCAATATTTCTGTAGAACATCGCCAACCATTCATTGGACCCCAATAGACAAAAAAACTTAATTTTCACGAAAATTTACCAAATTCAAAAAAAAAATTGACAATTATTACGATAAATAAAAATCTGTTTATTGATGTTATTAATGTTAACATAACACAGCGGGACAAAAAATACCTTTACTAGTTTTCTGGTAAGTGCTGCCGAGTGCAACAAGAATCTGTTTTTGAAATTTGCCAAACACCTCCAAAATCTTGAGTTACGGGCAAAAATAGCCGGGTTTTGTACCTTTCTGCATTTATAAGCCTGTAGCTTAGTTGAGTATAATCCAATTTTACGTTTCTCAGCGGATTAAGAAATAAGAAAGTGAGACCTATCCAATGATATATATATTATTTAAGTTAATTAAGAAATCTGTGTGGATTTTTTCAGCAAACATGTGTTTTATTTATTTTTTCGCCATTTTTCAAGTTTTTACAAAGTATTTTGCTAAAAAAAAACCGTACTAAATATGAATTTATTAAAAATAAATAATTTATTTAGGAGTAAAACACAACTTCATTTTAAAAAATCTGTTTAAAATTGACTGAGTTATTAAACTTTTTATTAAAACAAAATTTTTGCATTAATGTATTCATAATGTTTCGTGTTCTCTTTATGCGCTGCTAGCTAGCATGGTTCAGTGCACACAATTTGGTACAAAAGTGTTCGCCAAACTTTTTTGCATGAGAGCCAGATTTGTCATATACACAAAACTTTACGTTCCGCTAAAATAAAATTTGTCTTAAATTTGATTTTACTGGCGATGTGCTATTTAACTCATTAAAGCATAAATGAAATCAGCTAAAGATAATTTAGTAAAGATATATGTATATGATAAGCAAAGGTGTAAAATAGGATAAAGCGGAATCAAATTTAAGAAAAGTTTAAAGATGTGCTTATAAATTGCCAAGGAGCAAATATTAAAAAAACGATCCCCTAATCGAACCGCTTCGAAATTTGGTATTGCAAAATTTGATTCAAGAGATTTAATTAGTTGCTGAATAAATAATAAATAATAACAATACATATCATATTACAATTATTAAAAATTTTAAAAACAAAAATTTTTCTTTCAGAAATGTTGAGGTTAAGAAGAAGATTAAATGTTTTTCTCTAAAAATTATAAACACTGTTAATTTTTAACTCAGACTAGACTAGAGTTCTGCCTTTTTATGGACAGGTGTCATCAGTGATTTTCCATTTAAATTGTATTATTATTTGTGCCTTATAATTGTCAGATTGTCGCTATATTCTCTATATCCAAAATTTTTCCCAATATTTAAGTTTTTTTTTTATTTGCTTTCAAATGATGTGAAGATCAGGGAGTACCCATATGAGAACAGCGGGTGCTAATGGGATAATATGAAATAATTCGATGGAAGCGTATATTGTTAGTATCCTATACTAACTATAATAAACAAGATTGCAACAGTCTGTGGGCCGCAAGCTTTGTTTCTTTTGAGTAAACATCTTCCCAGACAACCAGTGCCAGTTCAGCTATGAAAAAGGGGCACATTTTAACCAAGAAATTGTTACAACGGAAGAACGTTTAAAAAAATTTACATATTTCTTTTTCAAATATATTTAAAATCGAGAAGTTTCTCCTTTGATCTCAAAGCGGTACGGCACGGGTTAACGTTGTTCAATTTGGCCAACATTTTAGCACAGAAGATTCACACATTGTGTTATAGTATTTCAAATCACATTGAATAGCAGTAAGCAAAGCTTTGACGTTTTTTAAAATAAATTAGTCTTTGGTCATTTCGGGCTGCATATCCAATCGGGTTAATGATGACCAACATATTTTTTTTATCAACCTTGAGTAATGATGATAAAATAAAACGACAAAACGAGCTAATTTACGATTTTAAAGCACAATTTTCCTTAAAGCCCGAAGTTTACAGGGGGATATTTTAAAAAATTTGTATTTTATTTCTCTAAGATGTATTAAGCAATTCCCTGAAGTACAAATCTCAATTTTTTTGATTTTGTTGAAGTAGATTTTTTTAAATTTAAAGTTGGAGATTTGAAAAATATCCTAAAAATATTGTTAGTTTTTGACATCACCTTAGTACAGGTTAACGACATCAAATAAAAAACATATTTTGAAATAAGTCATTAATAACGTAATTAACACGAATAACCCCTTTTTCATTTATTGTAATAATTATCTCTATTTTCGTAAATTTTCGTGAAAATGTCGTTTCTTTTTGTATGGGGACCCCGTGAAGCATTTGCGATGGAGGGTAAATTTGTTTTTAAAGGAATATTGGGGATACAAAAATAATGAGGGTTTCTCATACATTTTACCTCCCTAGAGCTTACTAACGTTTATTTTTATTTTACCCCAATTTCGTTGTCACACATTTCAGCACGGCAATTTTGAACCGATCGAGCTCGTACTTTTGTCAAATTTTTTTCTACCCTAACCTCACACAAAACTTGTCTACGATTTTGGAAAATTGACTATAAAAAATAAGGAATACCTTATTGCACTAACAACTTAAAATAAGACATAATAGAACTTATTACGGCTGTAGGTGACAAAATCATGAGTTCTATCGTTGTCCGCCGGGAAGGTATACTATTTTGTTTGTTTATATTTTTTGATTAAATGAAAGAGAATGGTTCTTATATTGATAAATGTTTTATTTAATGTCGGCAATTAAGTATGGAATACAATATCAGATAAATGTCCGCCTCTGTTAGCCTCACAAATGCGAGCCCTTTTGAGCACATTTTTCATTACATTCTAACACATTTCACGCGGTATTTCATTAATTTCATCACGAATATTTTTTTTTTGAGTTGCTCAAGCGTTTCTTGGTTTGTTTGCATAAACCTTGCTTTTCAGATATCCATACAAAAAGTAGTCCGGAGCAGTCAAATCAGGCGACCGTGGAGGCCAGTCAACATTACCATTTCTTTAAATAACTTGAAATAACTCTTAACTTTTCATCGTCACAGTAATCGATGATTGATTTTGATAAAATGTTTTAACGATTAAAACTACGTTGGTTTATAGAATATTTTTCCATAATAAATTTTGCCACTGTCAAGACTAATATTTACCAAAATGGCGGCAAAACAAAGTAGTATACCTTCCCGGCGGACACCCTGTATATATATCAAATTGTAAAACATTTATTTTGATTAACTAAATTCTTTATAGTCTCTCATGTCGACAAATTCATTTTGTATGAAGTCGAACATTTTATTTATATTTATTTTATGGACGACTTCAATCACTCACAAATATCATCATTTTCACATTTTTGGCAAACAGAATATCGTGATCTATCAGATGGCAGCAGACATAGGAAATAATTCAATTAAAATAAAAAAATATTTAAAATCTAATTATAAAAATCTGAAAATTAGCAAAATTTATGAAACTGAAAATATTAATTTGTAATATGGAGAACATTAGGTTTTTTACTGCGAAATGTAAAAAATACAAAGCATTAACAAAACATTAACAAAACAATCGAACATGGTTTAAACCGGTTCTTTATTAAAACCCGTATTCGAAACTGGTTTTTTGCAAATCAGATTTTTCAAACAAACCAAAAACCAGTTTCTTAATTCGTCGTTTTTTGACAGACTTAGTTGGATCAAATTTAACTTGTATTTTTAACCATGTCGTATACTTGATATTTAATCGCATGAGTACCATAACTCATACGCCAGAGTGTTTAAAAAAATTAGTCAGTCATTACCACGGCAGCGACTTTCAGGCACTAAAAACTCGCAAATATTCGCTTAAACTATGCAGTAAAAAATGCAAAATATTCGCTTAAAATATGCACTTAAATTGAAATATGCAATAAAAACCAAAAAATATGCACTAAAATATGAAAAATATGATATATAGTGTAAGAAAATATGCTCTTAAAGTTTGCCGACTTCTTAATGAAGATTTTTAAGAATATAAATACTGGCTGGCTCTTATTAAAATACAACTGCACTTATATGCCATATGCCCATTTGAATGGTGAAAAACCAGGATATTTTTTCAAAAAAAAAATTAAATTAATTAAAAGAGGTTAACCTAAAAAAAACCAAATTTTTTATGTATTTTTCAATAAAGATTTGTTCACAGAATTACAAAACATTAAAAATTAAAATTTTTAAAATATCTTCAATCTAAGATTTATATCCTGTCAAAGTTTTAACTTTGGTTGCTATTAATTTCACTGCAAGGCGCTTTAAGGCAAACAAAAATACAAAAAAAATTTTAAATGGTTTTATACACTGATAATAATGCATGCGTAAAATTATGAAAAAATTCCAAATTTTTTGTAAAATAATAGAAAATTTGTTCATTTTACGAAAGTTTTTGTAGCTTTGACAATAATTTCGTATTTTTATGCATGGGTTATTATGAATGTATATCTGTAAAAGTTTGAATGAAAAATTTCCATATATGACGTGGCATTAATGAGTTAAAAAATAAATTTAATATTGTCTTTAATTTCAAACAAATTTTTAGTAAATATTATTAAAACTTTTATTAAAACTTTGAAAATTTGGGAAAAAATTATTAAAATTGAAAAAGTGAAAAATTCAGAAAATTCTAGAATTGGAGAAAGTCATCAAATTTAAAAAATTCGAAGAAAATTCACTTAAATTTAAAAAAAAAAATACAACCTTAAAAACGAAATGACGATGTTAGTTAAATTTAATGAAATGCAAGTCGTTCTCATTTCAAATGCAAATTCATTTGTTTTTAACTGCATTTGCAATGATCTTTACTTACATAATATTCTAGGTGCGGTTTCAAAGTTCCTTCAAAAAGTACACTCGCAATATTTTTTCCATGAAGACTACTGAATATGCACACTAAATTAATAGAAAATCAGTTAAAAAAGGACGACTTACTTTTCGTTTAAAACAATTGTATTGTTTCGTTTATTTTCAACTGTTAAAAAATGTATTGACAAGTCGTCCTTATTTCAAGTGCAAATTCATTTGTTTTGAACTACATTTGCAATGATCTTTAATTAAATAATATTCTAGTGCAGTTTCCAAGTTCTTTCAGAAAGTACACCTACAATATTTTTTCATAAAGACTACTGAATATGCACATTAAATTAATAGAAAATCAGGTAAAAAAAAGGACGACTTACTTTTCGTTTAAAACAATTGTATTGTTTCGTTTATTTTCAACTGTTAAAAAATTTATTGACAAAATCGGCAAAAACAATAGATTTTTTCGTTTATTTCAATACACAATATAATATAACAAATTTTTGTTTTAAATATATAAATTTTAACTGAATATTTTAACTAATGCCGAAAGTCCGCATTTTTGTTTATTTTGTTTGTAGAATATCAGAGAGAAAAGTTAAACAATATAAATTTTTTGGTAATTTAACCCAATTAAAACAACTTTACCGATAAACGTTTTAAATAACTGTTGAATTTGTATGGAAGTGTGAGTGGATGTAAAAGAATTTCTAACACAAAAAAAAAAAAAAAAAAAAAAAAAAAAAAATAATACCTACACGTGCCAGCTTAACCCTCTGACCGCCAAACGATGTTTTGCAATGAAATTCATACCATGTGCTACTGGAAAAACAAATAATAAGTTCTTCAACAAAATTGTTTATCGTTGCTAATTTAGGCGATATGAGCCAAATTATTTTATTATTGTACATTTTGAAAACTAAATTATATAAAAGAGAAGTTTTGGACAAAAATTATTTCATGTGAGTTGTTGGTTAGTTCGGTTCAAGATCATGAAAAATTGTTCATATTAACAGAAAAATTATAATTTTATTTGTGATAATTTACTTTAATTTACAGAAAAAACAATTAGAAAAAAGTTATTTGACACCTGCATGAATGGAGTTAACTTTCTAGCCCGCAACGGCCTTCATCAACATTCTTCGTGCCTTAAAGTGTTAAATTGTAAACATCATCTATTTAGCTCAACTAGTTAGGTTAAAAATGTGCCGTAACTTAGTTTTTGAGTATGACGAAATTTACTGCGAACTTATTTTCTATAAAGCTATGTTTAGTTGTTAATTATTACCACAGTTGCCAGTTCAACTAATTAAGTTGAAATTTGACTGGCAGTTATTTTCAAATGTCATCATATTCTATCCTTTACATCGTAAGTGAAGGAATATCAAACATTGAAGATTTTATTCGTTTTTCAACATATGTCTAGCATATATATTAAGCGAATTTTTGCACTGTACCTTGTGAGTGGTTAATAGTGAATTTTTATTGTTGATCTATATAAATTGTATGTGAGTTGTTGGTTAGTTCGGTTCAAGATCATGAACAATTTTTCATATTAACAGAAAAATTATAATTTTATTTGTGATAATTTACTTTAATTTACAGAAAAAACAATTAGAAAAAAGTTATTTGACACCTGCATGAATGGAGTTAACTTTCTAGCCCGCAACGGCCTTCATCAACATTCTTCGTGCCTTAAAGTGTTAAATTGTAAACATCATCTATTTAACTCAACTAGTTAGGTTAAAATGTGCCGTAACTTAGTTTTTGAGTATGACGAAATTTACTGCGAACTTATTTTCTATAAAGCTATGTTTAGTTGTTAATTATTACCACAGTTGCCAGTTCAACTAATTAAGTTGAAATTTGACTGGCAGTTATTTTCAAATGTCATCATATAATTATAATTTTTCTGTTAATATGAAAAATTTTTCATGATCTTGAACCGAACTAACCAACAACTCACATACAATTTATATAGATCAACAATAAAAATTCACTATTAAAAATTATTTCTCTTACTAAGATATAACCACACTCGAAAAACTCTTTTTTTCTGCTCCTATTTAAGAAGATATCAAGATTTTCGCTTTTTGGAAAAAGCGAAATTAGGCGAAAAAGTTTCTAAACTTCAATTTATATTGTTCAAACTTCAACGCTTTGCTATTAATACTTAATGTCTTCGTTCTGCAAAATTTATAAGTTAGTTCATAAGTTCAGACGATGTCTTTTAGAAGAATCCTGATAAATTCCTGTGAGTCCTTTGACTAAAGTAAGGGCTTATTATTAAATATAAAGCTTCATTTTTACTTATACGAGGGCGGATCAATTAGTATGTGACTTTTCGAACTTCCCTCGTAGTTATATGAAATACAACACTGCTCCCATCAAGTACCACTTGTTAATACATTACTGTCAAATTTTGAGCAAGTTCCGTCATTTACTTTGCGTTTAACAGCTGTTCAAAACATACAACCTCGTGGATTTTTAAAAATGGAAAAAAGGGAATTTTGAGTGCTCATTAAACATTATTTTTTGCGAAAAAAAAAACCTTCAATCAAACCAAGAAAAAGCTTGATAACTACTATGGGGAGTCTGCATCATCGATTTCAATCGTAAAAAAGTGGTTTACTGACTTTGGTTTTGGTCGCACAAGTACAAATGACGCTGAACGTTCTGGACGTCCAATTGAGGTCAATACACCAGAAAATGTCGAAAAAATCCACGATATGGTGTTGGCCGATCGAAGAGTAAAAGTGCGTGAGATTGCTGATGCCATAAGCATTACATATGGCATTGTGGTTTTAAATGATCAGTAGGGTTTAAGAAAGCTGTCTGCAAGATAGGTGCCGTGTTTGCTTTTAATTGACCATAAAAGTAATAGTGGCCAACAAGGTGATGGCAACAGTTTTTTTTTTGGATACACACGGGATAATCCACATCGATTACCTTCAAAAGGGAAAAACAATAAACGGCGAATATTATGTCACCTTAATGAAACCATTTAACGAGGATTTAAAAAAAACGACCCGATATGGCCAAGAAATGCCTATTTTATGGACCTCGATAAAATCCTATTTTTTTGAAGGGATACAAAAATTGGAGAAACGTTGGACTAAGTGTATTGAGCTAAAAGGAGATTATGTTGAAAAATATTTTTTTTTTTTTTGCAAAAAAAAAAACTGTGTTTCATTCGAAAAGTCACGGACTTATTGAGCCGCCCTCGTATTTTAGTATAAAGAACTTTTAGTCAACTTGAATTGGTTTCTTAGGTTTTTGAAAACTATATTTTATTTTAAATAATTAGTTTTTGAAATTTTACAAAACTTTGATTTTGAAGCTTTCTTGCTTCCAAACCGTAGATGGCACACGAAAAATTTCTTCGCTAAATATTTAGCAAATTTTGTTTTCTATGGAAATATATTAATTTATAAGTATTTATTAAACGCTCATTTGACTCATTTGTGGTAAATTTTATGAAGACTGCCCTGAGGCAGCCTTACCCGTTAGAGGGTTAAATTAAAAAGAGTTAAAATTATGCAAATCAGTGAATTCTCACCAACCTTTCAGTTTAAAATCGCAATGATATAGTGTTCTGTTTTTGTTCAACATTGTCGACAGCAAACACTATGACTGAAACGGTTAAGCGAATTTTAAATTATATTCTGACTTTATCAATTTAAATTTAAATAGTATTTTTTTCCTTATATTCTTAATAGTTCTTCTACATCCAACAACGAATTATGAATTTTCTTTTCTGTATGTATGTATTATTCGTAATGATTTTCCGATACTTATGCGCAGTCTGCCATTACGCATGTTTATGAGTTTTGCAAAAATATATCTATAGTTTTTCTTTTTTTTTTTGCTCGAAAACATAAAACTGTCTTAAATTTATATAACAAAGATTTAAAGACTTAATCAAATACTATGTCGTCTTGATGTATATTAAAGAAGAATTTTTAAATAAATTTTGCAAAAAAAAAAAAATAATAAAAAATCTGGAATGTATGATTTTCAAGAAATTTTCTTTACACTTTTCTCACACCTAAAATGTTTTTTTCCAAACACTTGTTTAATTCAAAACAGACAGACAGAACATACACATTCCCGTCGAATATGGACAGTTATATATAGATAAATAATAAAAAAAAAACAAAACACAAAAAAAAGCCCACCTAAATCCACTTGACACATGGTTGCTTAACATGTTTAAATGACAATTGCTATGAAAACGATTGTCAAAAAATCACCATGTTTGATATGTAAGCCTGCCAACCTACAGGCTATTGATTCATAATAAAAAAAAATCCGCCATAAATTTTCGACCAACGAAAAAAAATTTAAAATCGGTATTTGAACCACTTGCTAGAAAAAACAAAATCACACACAAACATATAAAGTGAAATATTAGTCAGATCTTTAAATGAATTAGTTTATTTTGAAATCAAACCTGATCAATAAAAAATATACAGTAGGCTAGTTGGGAGCGTGCTGGCTTATCAGTGCGGGGGTCATGGGTTCGACTCCCACCTGAGGCACCGGTCTGTCTTCGCTACAACGCGCCGAAGGCCATAGTAGCTAGTGCTCGGTTAGGGCACTATAATTTGTAATTATATGATTATTAATTAAAAAAAAAAAAAAAAAAAATATATTCTCATAGAAAGAATTTTAGTGGACGAAAAATAATGGAAACTTTCATTACACCAATGAAAATTTTCGTCATAAATTGAACGAAATGCCACCAAAAATTAATGAAAATGAAAATTATTAAAGTTCGAGGCCATACTCTATATTTCTTTATTAGGATATTGTCCTAACAAATAATCTGGAGAGTTTTTGTTTTCAAATTTATTAATTGACCACTTTCAGGAATGTGTTGATAGATCTATTTCGGCAATTTTCTAGGTTCCCATCATCAGAACACGTTTCGAAAGAGGTAACAATCCCATGCCAAACATCAAACATTCATATAAAATAGTTTGCTCACTACATGAGAACTAATTAATATATGAGCTCGAAGTTAAAGATTATCACCATTGATCAAAAAAAAATTTTTTTTTTTTTATTAATTAATAATCATATAATTACAAATTATATACTATTACCCTAAAAGAGCACTAGCTACTATGTCCTTCGGCGCGTTGTAGCGAAAACAGACCAGTGCCTCTGTTGGGAATCGAACCCACGACCCCCGCACTGATAAGCCAGCACGCTAACAACTAGCTTACCGGGGCGCACTGAATCAAAAAATAAATTGAAAACTTGTTTGTTATGTGCAATAGATCTATTAACACATTCCTGAAAGGGTCAAGCAATAAATTTGAAAACAAAAACTCTATAGATTATTTGTTAGGACAATATCCTAATAAAGAAAAACAGAGTATGGCCTCGAACTTGAATAATTTTCATTTTCATTGCACAATTAAAGGTCAAAAAAAACATAATTATTTTATTTTTAATAAAAATTATATCAAACTTACTTGATGGTTTCACTATCAAGTTTTGTCTATCAAGTTTTAATACACTCACACTTTTTTAGCAATACACTCACACTTTCTAAAATTGAAACGAACTTGCTTCAGATTTCTCTTTCAAGTGGAGTGTATCAATTTACGTTCAAGAAAACAGCTGATTACAATTCTTTTGAAGTTGTTTTTGTTTTTCCTTTCACAAATATTGAAATTGCTTTCAACTTGCGTGCAGCCTACGTCACAACTGTCAATTTTTACATATTTTGACAAGCAGTATATGTAAAAGACTATCAAGAAAATCTTGATCGTGTGCCTGCAGGGTAAATTAATGAAAATTTTATACTTTTTAATGAAACTTCTTCATTTTTAATAAATACAATTATATGTTTCATGAAATTTTATGAAAAGTTGCATTTGTTAAAGGAAAAGTTTTAATGGACGGGTTCCAGTGCAGCATCATTGTTTCTAAGCAAAAATTCATTAATATTATGCTGATAATTCTTTCAGTGCTGGGACTTCAATTATATTAAACTTTCCAAGTTTCAAACGCCCTGAATGGAAACATTGTTTATTGGTTCTTTCCAGATTTTAGTGAAATTTCCATAAAGAGGAGACAAAATAAATAGACAGTGAATGTAAAACAGTATTAAAGATCTGCCTATTCTGGAGACTTTAATTTTTTTATAACTTCGGGTTCTGATGAGATCTTTAGCCAAATCGAAATACTAGTATTAACCTAGCTAATATGTTTGATTTGTTTGTTTTTTATAAATATACGGAGGTTGGAAGCTCTTTATAAATTAAAAATAACATAAAAATAATATCGATGGATATGAAAACAGAAAACTAATAAAACTGTAAAAAATATTACTTGAGCCAGAGTAAAAATTAAAATTTTTTTATATAAAGAGAACAATTTTTGGTCTTCAAAGTTTACTAACGTCGTGCTGCTTGTTAGGAAAAGACCCTAGCCACGTGTTTAATTACGAAGAAGACAAGAATGGAGAAAAATTTATGATTAACTGATTTTTAGTTAAAGCACTGCCTTTTAATGGTAACTCTAGCTTTTCTACAACTATGAGTTCTGATGAAATATTTAGCCAGATTGAAATAATAGTATCGACCAAGCTTGGTCAAAGTCGCCCCTTGGCTGGTCACCAAAGGACGGCGGTGGGGGGAGGCCTTTTTTTGTCATTCCTCGAAGGAATTTCGAAAAATTGATTTTATACAGCTTATTCAAATTTCAGGTGCTTTGCGTATGTGTTTATTTCAGGCCGCCATCCCTCAAGAAATTCCCAAAAATCCGCTCTATACAGATGTATATTCCTGATTATTAAACTCACATACCAAATTTTAAGTTCACGTTATTCTTTTATAAACAGGGTTTCCTAAAATCATTCACCAGATGTTTTTTTTTTGCTATATACTTGGAATAGAACGACAAAATTTCATATTTTTTTTTTATTCAAGATTTTTTCAATCCTTTTTGGAGAAAATATCGGACAAAAGGTCGTAGACTTTGTTGACGACTATTTGGCTCTTTTACCACATAGTTTTGTAAGAAATTCAGGCGAAGAATTCTAGCACTCTTGTCAGATATTATAATTGAGAGCAACCATAGTCTGTGGATTGTTTACATAAACCCGTGATTTCAATAAACCCCTGGAGTGGTAAAATGGAGCGATTAATTTCTTATAATAAATTTCGACCGAAAATCGTACTCTGCGTAGCTAAGGTTCTCGAGAATATGAGAGTGCTAATGCATAGCTAATGCATTATCAATACTTTGTTAGCGAACATCTTCAATTCATTCAGCGAAATGCGGTGCAAAAAACGAACGTGTAATGGCAAAATTCGTGTAATATTTTCTGGTCAACGATGACGGTTCATCCGCAACATCTTCAGCCACAAAGCCGCTATTTTCATCAGAAGGAGCACAAAAGAGCTCTTTGAGACCTCTTCTGTCACTAAATTTTCAAGTCACTTCGATGTGAACAGACCAGTTTGCGTAGGAAGGCCGGGAAATATGTGTGCCAAGTTCACGATTGCGCCAAAATACATGATAAATTAATTTCCTAAAAACTAGTCACGAGTACTCCGCGATCTTGAGGTGTATATCGTTTCATGACTTGTACTCCATATCTGTTTACTTTACATTTGTAAAAGTTATAACATCTTCCGATTGGGTGATACATTATGGACCAGTATATAGATTAAACATTTAGAATGTTTAAATTTAAAAGCGAACCCCTTCCTCACGAATAAATTCTTTAGCTTCGCTGAACGTTAGTAGATCCACAAATTATAAGCAATGGGCTGTAAATGGATTTAGCGGCTTATAGCGAAAAAAAAATAAAATAAAACAACAACCATAAAACACACACATACAAACAAACACAAAAATTTTGGAGCTTTTGTAGTACAAGTGTATGTGTATGTGTATTCATGTATGCATAACTGTCAAGCTTACTTGTCAAACTGCATGTATGCAAGTGACATTTGTGGACCGTCTGACCAAAAGTTACACGCGGAAAATGTCTTTTTTCGTTCGTTCATTCGTTTTTTTTATAATTTTTTTTTTTTGTTTTTTGTTGTGTTATACCTTCTTGTTATGTTTGTATTTCTATTTGTTATGATATTTTTTTAAGCATTGCGTTTCCTAACGCGCCATAACTGTCATGTCCATTCACTATTGCAACATACAAACATACATATTCCTTACACATGCAGCAATTTGCTGCATTTTTTTTCTTCCTTTTTTTCTACGCTGTCAAAAAATGGTGCATATTGTATGGAATATACGTTTAGAAATGACGTTATTATCGCAAAGACTTCAAACTATTTTTGACACCTTTTTGCGGTACATTGAATGACAGTTGTTGTAGATTTTGTTTTCGTTTCGTTTTTTATTTCCTCAATTGTATTGCAGATGCGTGTGGTTAGAGTGAGTGGATTTTATTGATGCACAAAAATTGTATTTGAATGTTATTTTGAAAAAATTATGTATGTCATAAGACAATCAAATGATGGCAGAAAACAAATTCATCATAAACACAAACATTTCTCAAATTAAAAGCCGCTTTTGGGTAGATACATTGTTTTGTGAATAAATGTGGAGTGTATTTTTTGTTTCAAATTTCATAGTAAATTGTAAACTTACACTGGAATTTAAAAGTACTAAAAAAAATTGATAAATTATAACAGAAAACTGTTTTAAATGAAGTACACTGAGGAAATTTCTGTTGAATTTATTTGTAGTTGTTAGAGTTGTAGTACAGTATATTTATTTTTTTTGTAAAAAAAACAGCATTTGTAGAAGAATTTAAATTTTTGACCACATTTGTAGTTCATTTAAAAAAAACAAACCACTACAAATTACTGTATTAAAATTTTACATTCTACTCATTGCATATGAAACCATCAAAAAATATCCAATTTTCAAACTTAAATTTAAACCAAACTTGGTATGGAAGGTAAGTATCATGTAAGTATGCCATCGTACAATTTTTGAGTTATTAGCTCTAACGGTTGTGGAAATATCGCGTTTCAAATTATGAAAGAAAACCGAAAATTTATCAAAAGTAATCAAACTTAATGGTCCACACCTTTTTAATGGTTAAAGCTATGGGACTCATTGTTACCGCGATTTAAAGCCACTCTGGTCGTGCTTTAAATAAAATAAGCAAACAAAATAATTTTTGAATGAAAAAAGAATTTTTTTTTCAATCCGCGGTTTAAACTGCTGTATTTTAAAAAAACTGATTTTTTAAACTTTTTAAAAAAGGTATATGTTATTTCTTCTTATTTTAAACGAGCTTGATTAAGATCATTTATTTATTAATTATAATAATCTATTTCCAATATTTCGTCTCCACATTGGGTGACTTCTTCAGGGAACAATTATTACAATTTGATTGAAAAACTTGTTTTAATAATTAAAAACTTTGTTATAAGTACATATATAAGAAGCTCCAATGGGAGTAATGTAATTATATTAATTATAAGTACATTAACTAAAATAAAAAAAAAAAAAAAAAAAAAATACTTTTTTAAAATTTTCGAAGTCATACTTATATTGATGTACATCTTTTATAACAAGTTTTGTTTAAATCAGAAGGAGTGGTTGATTTTATATGTTTTCAGTCAAGTGTTCGTTATATTCAGTATAAATATTTAGAAAAAAATCGTTATATACCCAGCAAAACTTTGGTAATGGGTGCGATAAAGTAATGTATTACCTTGTAATGTGTACTCCTTACCTGTATCATTATTTTCCAACAAGAAGTAATGAGTTACCGATAATTGAACACTCATGGATTACCTTGTAATGAGACTTCATTACCTTTTACATTACTTCAAAACATAAAATAATGACTTACCGATCATCAATTACATAATGCATGAATTGTAAACGTAAAGTAATTATTAATATATATTTTTGAAAATCTATTTATAGACACATTACTTTGTGATTTTTTGTAAGCATAATGGTAAGGTGTATATTTTTGATATCACGAACGAAAACACGAAGCACAACAACTCATCTACATTTTAAGCAATAAAATATTGTAAAGGGTGTCCCAAGAAGAACGCAATTTTTAAATCTGGCAACATTCGAAGTGTCATTGTTTGACATTTAAACAATTGTTATTGTTTGCTAGTAGAAGGTACGAGGTTAGTAAAAATGGAGCGCTACACGAATGAACAACGCATTCTCATTGTGAAATTGTTTTACCAACATGACAACATGAAAATGCTGATTTTGCCGATAAAATCATCTTCAGTGACGAGGCTCATTTTCATCTTGTTGGCTTCGTCAATAGGCAGAATTGTCGCATTTGTGGCGAGGAAAATCCTCGAGTGATTCACGAGAAGCAAATGCATCCTCAACGTGTCACTGTGTGGTGTGGTTTTTGGGCTGGAGGAATCATTGGACCTTTTTTTATGAAAATGAGGCAGGTCAAGCGCAAACAGTCAATGGTGTTCGGTATCGTGAAATGATAGCCAGTTTTTTCTTGCCTAGAATTGAAGAAATGAATGTGGAGGGCATGTGGTTCCAACAAGACGGCGCCACTTGTCATACAGCCAGAGAAACAATTCAATTGCTGCATCAGTCATTTCCCGGTCGTGTTATTTCGCGTTTTGGAGATCAGAATTGGCCGCCTAGATCGTGCGATTTAACACCATTAGATTTTTTTCTTTGGGGTTTTTTGAAGTCGATGGTTTACTCGAATAAGCCGACTACGACTCAAGCCTTAAAAGAGGAAATTGGAAGCTGCATTAATGAAATACCGCAGCATGCATGCAAAACGGTCATTGAAAATTTCATTAAAAGATCGCGTGCATGCCAGCAAAGCCGCGGCGGCCATCTGCACGATATGTTGTTCCATACATAACCTCATTCTGTCTACTTTACGATATAATAAAGTTTCACGATTTTTTTTTAAATATCTGTGTTTTATTTAAAATTAAAAAATTGCGCTCTTCTTGGGACACCCTTTATGTATCGATAGCTCAGTTGGTAAAGTTCTCGCCTACATAATTGTTAAATACCAGAGACCCCAGGTTCGAATCCCAGCATGGCCAAGTTATTTATTAAATAAAAAAAAGTTATTTATTTAATTAACAAAAAATATCTGTAAAAAAAATTTGTATGCATTTTTTTTTTGTGAAAATCTATTTATAGACACATTACTTTTGCCCACCATGTAACCAGTTACTTTACCCCCTACAAGGTAATGAGTTACTTTGAGGCTCATCGCCTGTAAAATTCATCAGTGAAGTCACGTGTAAAGTAATGCATGAAGCCCTATGGCGATACATTACTTTACCCGTGATTTGGTAATGTGTGGTTTTGCTGGGTAAGCTAGTCAATGCAAACAGTTTGCTTGTACGTTATATCACGTTTTTTTATACCGAGTATTCGTTATACCGAGCTTTGACTGCATGTTATAGAGGGTCACAAATAAATAAGAGTAATTATATATTTCACGTGTAAGGGCTAACCTTTTCATTGACTTAAAGTTTTAACACCAAAAAGATTCGAACAACTGTGTTACTCATTTTCGCCCTTTAAATATGCGATTGGGCAGGTGTGTTTCTTACCAATTTTTTATTACGGTCGTATCCCCTATCTTATATCCAAATTTCATCGAAATCCGAAGGAACCAACCAATAGACTTGCCCTGTATGTAACCCAGCAAAACCACACATTACCACATAATGGGTAAAGAAATTTATCGCCATAGGGCTCCATACATTACAATTCACCTCACTTCACTGATGAAATTAACAGGCCATGAGCCTAAAAGTAATGGGTGGCCTCATTACCTAGTAGGGGGTAAAGTTATTGGTTACTTTTATTGTTACCGGGCTTGGAAAAGTAAAGTGTCTATAAAAAGATTTTAATAAAACAAATTTATAAAAAAAAAATGATAACAAATAATTTTTTTTATTCAATAAATAACGTTTCGCGCTGAGACGCGAACCCGGTGTCTCTGGTTTTTAGGCGAGAACTCTACCAACTGAGCTATCGTCACATAGAATAATGGGTTGCTTAAATGTAAATGAATTGTTGTGCTTTGAGGTGTCGTTTGTTATGTTAAAAATATATAACTTACACACATTCTTACAAAAAATCACAAAGTAATGTGTCTAAATATAGATTTTTTTAAATATATTTTAAACATTACTTTACGTTTATATTTCATGCATTATGTAATTGAAGATCGATAAGTCATTATTTTAGGTTTTGAAATAATGTAAAAGGTAATAATGTATCATTGCAAGGTAACACATGAGTGTCCAATAATTGGTAACACTTTACTTTATGTTTCAAAATAATGTTGAAGATAAGGAGTATACATTACTATATAATACATTACGTACACCATTAGGGGTAACTCATTACACTATGTTTCGAAATAATGCTGAATGTTAGGAGTATTCATTACAAAATAATACATTATGGAACCCATTATCGGTAAATCATTACTTTTTGTTGAAAAATAATGACACAGGTAAGGAGTATACATAACAAGTTAATGCATTACTTTATAGCACCCATTACCAAAGTTTTGCTGGGAAGTTAAGTTTCTAATATCTGAGATCAACGATTTAAAATTATTAAGATTAAATGAAAGCTCTACGACGTCAGACAGCCAAACAAACCTCAGACTGCCTTAACATTTAAATAATATTCGATCATTCTTTGATTTTGTTAACCCTATAATCAATAGACATTACAAAAATCTGTACACAAGCAACATAATTTCCAAAAGCACAACAACAAAAATCAAACTTACCAACATTAACCCCAACAACTTTCTTATGATTTCTTACACATTTCTCAATGTTGCCTTTTGCCTTACCTAACCTAGTATTTACAACAAACCGTCATACCGGCATATATTATGCTTCATAAAATAAAGGGTCCGCCATCTAACTTTTTTTTTCAACTAGTGCTTATTTCGTGAATGCTAACACTTAGCTCATGTCTGAACGAATATGATTGTGTGTACGCTTGAACAACGCTTGGAAATATTGCGACATTACTTTGAAAAGCATGGTAATGTTGCAGAATGTGTGCCGATACACCCAAAACGAGTCACTGTTTGGTGCGGATTTTGGTCCAGAGGCATAATTGGGCCATTTTTCTTCGAAAATGAGCAAGGAGTGGCCGTTACAGTCAATGGCGATCGTTATCGGGTCATGTTGAACGAATTTTTGTTCACAAAAATTGAAGAGGAGGAAATACAGCTGCACACAATCGATAATGTGCTTAATGTGCATGGCCAGCAGAGGTAGCCATTTGAATGAAATTATTTTCTATTATTAACCGGAAGGATTGTACTTTCAAATAAAAAAAAAAATTTGAGAAAATATTCAGTAGTTTTTTTAATAGCATTTTCAAAAAAAAAAAAAAGTTATTTGGCGGACCCTTTATCAAGAATTTCTATTACACTTTTACCATTTTACCATAGTGTAGTAGTAGTGGTGGCAAAGAAAATTGTTATGCAAAATAACATAAACAACGTGGAAAATGTGAGTGATACGTGCTGTCAGGGGAACGATAAGGGTTGATTTAGATTTTCTTTATGTTTGTTAATTTTTCTCGCATGAGAGTTTAACATGTTTATACATGCAGTTTTATTTATATTTTTTGCAAAATATATTAACAAAAAAAAAAACAACAACACACACACACACAACAAATGTATACAACGAGGAAAAATATTAAAAGTTATGTTTGTCGCACTGGGTGTATTTCAAATTTAGCACTTGTGAGATTACGATTCACTAGTGTCAGAATGTGAGTGAGTGTGTTTGTGTAGAAAGAAGCATGAATACGTAAATTTTACATTTTTCTTTCGTCTTGTTTTTTATTCAAAGCGCCATACATTTAAACATACTAATAGAATACAGGAAAAACGCATAAAAATAAATATGAATGAAATGCTAAACTAAAAATACTACAGCTAAAAGTCTTGATGAATATTTACGTTGTACAGTGGTTTAGTTAGCAGCAACATTTTCTTAATTTTTTTTGAGAAATTAAACAAGTGTCACTTAATTAAAATATATTTTATAAAAATCAGATAAAAAAGACTACTTAAGGTACGTTCAGATTAGTCAAATATTTGGCAAAAAACATGAAATATTTCTTTGCCGTAATCTGAACACAAAATATTTTTGTGTGTCAAACAGCAATCAGCTGATTTTGGTCAAACAAAATTATTTGCATTCAAATAAATATTTGACAAACTTAACCATAGTGTGAACACTAGCTATCAAATATTTTCTTCTGATTTGAGCAAATATTTATTTGATCTTACAAAAAAAATGTAAGAACAAACATAGAACAAACAGGAGGTAAAATCGTCAATTATAAATTTTTTTATCAAATTTATTAATAAAAAGCTTTATAAAAAAACTGAAATGTAAATACATATTAAAAATATTTAATCACTCAATAATGGATTGGAACATTGGTCCAAAATGGAACGATATGGAATGAAACGGGGAACGATTGGAATCGGAGCACTGTACACAATTGTGTTGTCGTACATGAAAATAAAGATTTAATCATTCCGATAACAGAATGGAACATTGGTCCAAAATGGAACGATATGGAATAAAACGGGAAATGATTGGAATCGGAACACTGTACACACTTGTGTTGTCGGCATCGGGTTTCTTGTTAAGGTTTGCAAAAATGTTGTCCATTTTGCGATATCATGCTTAGTTTTCGAGATACAAGCCATTTTACAAAATGGCGATATTTTAAAATGTCCAGTATCTCCAAAACTAAGCGAGATAGACCAAAACGGACAATATTTTTGCTCCAATGAAGTATTAATATACCCTTATAACATAAATAGGCTAGGTCCGAGAGAGATCCCGAGTGATCAATTTTTTAAAAAATAGTTAGTTTTTCGATTAAATAAATCTATGTTTTTTTACACTTTGATTAAATAAATATTTAATACAAATATTTGTTTCAATCTGAACGCTCGACAAATATTTTTTCATTTATTTTATTTTACACTATTTGAGAGCTGTTTGAACAAACAAAAACCATCAAATATTTGACCATAGTTTTTACATAAAATAAAATAATTTTTTATTTGACACAATTGGAAGCAAATATGTTAACAAATATTTGGTTCAAATATTTGATTAATGTGAACGTACCTTTACGTTTATTAAAAATAATAGTATGTTTTATTTTATTTTTAATTATTAAAAAATTAATTGACAAAATCGGCAAAACGATTGATTTTTTTCGTTTATTTTAATACTCAATATAATATAACAAATTTTAGTTTTCAATAGAAAATTTTAACTGAATATCTGTTTTTTGTTTATTTAATAGCAGATAGAAACTTCACAAAATATATTTTTATGGTATATTAACTACATATTCCATTGAAACAACTTTATGGATTAACTTTTTAAATAACTGTTAAACTTTCATGGAAAAGTTCTTGGAAGTGTAGATTAAAATCAGTTGATATATTCAAAAGTCCAACAATTTCCAAATTCTTCTTCTTTATTTGCCAATTCGTTATACGAATTTTAGCGACCAATACAATTGAAGTAGATTATATTACATTGCATGATAAATAATTTCATAAATTTTTTTATAATTTCTGCAAAAGCGTCCCTATTTCTCGCCTCGCTCAGGAGATTCCCCACATCTCGGATACCAGTCCATTCTTGTATGTTATTAAGCCACGTAGTTTCTTTTCTTCCTCTAATAGGTCTACCTTCAATGTTAGCTTTCGTAATGGACGCTTATATTTTGGGTTTCTCATAATGTGACCCAAGTATGGCGTTTTTCTTATCTTTATAGTGTCTAAGAGCTCTCTATCGCGTTGTACTTGCCTTAGTACTTCGTTGTTAGATATAAAGTGGTTCCATGGTATTTTCAGTATTCGTCGGTAGATCCTCATTTCGAAGGCTTCCAGTCTTGTTAGGTCAACTGCTTTCATCGTCCACATCTCCGTTGCATATAGGAGTACTGACCATACATATGTTTTGACGAATTTAAGTTTTGTTTCAAGGTCAATGTCATGGCTGGTGAAAGCTTTCTTATATTTAAAAAATGCTTCTTTTGCCATTTCAATACTGCATCATATTTCTTTTGAACCATTCCACTGCTCATTGATTGTAACCCCCAGATCTGTACTTTATCGACATAGGAGTTTTGTATTCTTAAGGTGGTTATGTTGTGGTTACTTTTTAACAATTTTTCGGATATTTATCTTCAGGCCATATGCTTCACTGTATGTAGTCAGTTTGTTAACTAGATCTTGAACTCCAGACATGCTAGCAGCCAGTAAGGTGGTGTCATCGGCATATTGAATATTATTGAGGTACATGCCATTCATATATATTTCTTTCCTTACATTACATATGGATTTCTGAAAGATTCTTTCGGAGTAGATATTAAATAATAATGGGGACAATATACAGCCTTGTCTGACTTCCAAATTAAATTATTATATAATTCGAATAAATTCCGACGATTAATCGAACAAAACAAACAATTTAAAACTACACTTAGAATACTATGTAGGTACAGACAGACCACTGCAAATGTAGTTAAAAACAAATGAAATTTCACTTAAAGAAAGCACGACTTACATTTCAGTTAATTCAACTAACATTGTCATTTGTTTTTTAATGTTCAAAAAATGAACGACAATTGTAGTAAAAATTAACCAAATATGTTAGTAAAAAACTAAACAAGCATTTATTGTTTTTATTTTTTTAAATAACAAGAAACGAATGTAAAAAATGAATGAAAAATCATAAAACAGTCATTTGATGTGGTTTGTTTTTTTTTAATGAACTACAAGGTTAGTACAAAATTAAATTTTTTCTACAAAGGACTGACATTTAAATTAAAAATAAAGCAACTGTGTTGCAATCCAAACAACTACATATTTTTAAAACAGAAGTTCTCTGAGTGTAGCTAAACACAAAACTAAGAATACATTAATACACTCAAAGGACAAGCTTCGTCATATTTATAATATGTTTTACAGATTTTCGTCCAATGTAACGTTTCATTGTTCACAACGGACCGTATTGGTCTCCGAGTGGAGATGCGCAATTGCGCACATAACCCTTCCTCACCTAGCGTTTCATAGTATTTATGAAACATTTAATAAATATCAAAATCAATTTCATCATATTTATGAAATATTTCACCATATATATGAAGAATATTTTGTATAAGTAAGAAATAAATAATTTTTGTGTAAAAAAAAAGTTCATAGAGACCATTATAATTCTCGTTGTTTATGAAATGAAACATTTCATAATAAATTGAAGCATCAATATTAATAAAATTGTTACATTGAACGAAAATTGGTGAAACTTATTAATGGCTTTCTCTGGGTGTATAAGATGCTGATATCAGTAGCACACTGAGAGAATGCTCTGCATGATGTTAATGAATTTTTAAATAGAAAAAATTAAGGAATCTCATATATTGACACTTTTCATTAAGCTGATGCAAGTTTTCATAAAATTTTATAAAAAATATAATTTCATTTGTTAAAAGTTTCATGCACTCAATAAAGAAATTTCGTTAAGAAAATATTTAGTTTCATATTCATTCATTTTATAAACTTTTCGTTCACTTTGTGAACAGAATATCATTAGTATACCGAAAATTAACATTATTTTTCGTCCACAAAAATTCTCTATGTGTACCAATAGCAGCAACTATTGAACCATCTTTCTTGTTCGGGATGTCGAGTTGGTAATAAATTTGTAAAATTCTAAACCAAATGAAAGAGTTTTTAACTGGTATATGAAACATGTCCGATAAATTTCAAGTACTTTTGTTATTAAAAAAACGCGTTTTAAGCATGGTTGGCAAACACCAGCCCTAAAATACCGATTCAAGAAACTTTTTTTAATTTAAATAACACTAGCCACATAACTTAAAATACGGATAACCCTAACGTATTTCTTTACAAAAAGGTATGTGTTTTGCATTAAGCTATTCTAACGTCTTTTTGGCATAAAGACAGCTTGCTAAATCTGACCAAAACAATATGTTATCTTTAGAGTCTTTAGCTATCATAAATTTGTCCAGTTTTACTGAACGTATATTTATGTAAATATCCGTGATTACATTCATAGCTTCTGAAAACTGGATGTAAAGTTTTGATATATTTAGGTTAGGTTAGGTCGGAGTGGTAGCCGGCTCCGTGAGCACCAGCACACTTAGACTCTGAGGTCCGTTGTGATGCCACGAGACTGACGGATTACCGATCAGACTCCACCGTTGAACCAGTTAGAGCTCCTTACGAAGCTAAGGAGGTGCGGAATACCAGCACCTGAAAGATCCCCAAGATCGTGAAAGAACGCCGATCCGACGTAGAGCCAGCGCAGGACATGAACAGAGAAAGTGCTCAATACTCTCCTCCTCCTTGTCCCCGCAGCTCCTACAGAAGTCAGGTGATAACACCCCCAACATAATCCCTGGTCGGTATATTGACCGCTAAGAGACGTTCATGCGCCATCACCAGAGTCACATGTTATCACTATGTGGAAAATTTCCCCCCAGAATCGCACCGTGACCAAATCCATTGCCCACCCATTGCGAAATCGACCGTATTCTTATGGCCGGGTCAGCCGCTACCTGCTTCCCCAGTATGGGACAAGATGCAATATGATCTCCAATGCATCCGTTGGTGTAGTACGGAGTGCCCCCGTGCTGCTCACAGAAGTCATCCTCTGTAACCTTTTCAAATATCCCAAGTAGGTCGTCTTATCCAATGCGGGCCACCAAACAATGACGCCCGTACAAAAGAATAGGGCGAACTACTGCAGTGTACAGCCAATGAACCACCTTGGGGCTAAATCTCCATCGCCCTCCAAAGGCCCTCCTACAGAAGTACAAAGCAATCGCCGCCTTCCTCGCCCTTTCCTGAACATTGTGCTTGAAAAGCAACTTCCTATCAAGAATCACGCGAAGATACTTGGCTCTGTCAGAAAGATGGATTTCCGCACCGTCCAAGATTACAGGCCCAAAATCGGGATCATTGTTCCCCTGTTCACGAATCGGGTTTAACTAGTGCCAGCCAACTCCGCCGTAACGCGCCTGCCGGTCAGCATTCTACTGATCAAGGCAATGACCGCCGGATTTGATGTACTTATAAATGGTTGTTTTTAAATTAATCATATTCCACTAATAATATGGTTGTTTTCATTATGTGTTAGTAAAAATATATCTTTTTTTCAGTTATGATATTATTGTATTGTTTACAATCATAATATAGCATTAAGTAACTACATCCATATTATAGTTGCGCCAACTATAAGATGATCAGTCGTTTTTTTATGAGCGTATTCGCTCTTTTAGTTTCATTCGTGTTTGAGATTTTGTGAAAATAAGTTCTAAGAAAAAGTCAGCCCCAAGAAATTAAATAATATTAAACAAGAAGACAGTAAGAATTGACAAACAACGTAGTGGTGTTAATTGTAATGCTGATTTGTATTACGGAAGAAAGAATAAGTTTGTAGTCTAAACCCGGTCTACCCCGGATGTATAGGCACAATTTTAATTGTCGTGCACAAACAACGTATCGGTGTTAATTGTAATGGTGATTTGTTGTGTGGAAGAAGGAATAACCCTGGAAGTCTAAAAGTTTATTTGTCGCGCACCCCTTAAATACATTTATTTTTATTATATGGACATAAAAGTGTTACGAATTAAGTATAAATTGATAAAAAAGTGCTTTATTTTTTAATTGTTTATGATTACGCAAAAAATATTGTTAAAAAAAAATATTAAAGACAAATTTAAAGTTTGCAGTATGAAATAATCATAATATGTTTGCAATAATCATAATATGGTAGTAAATGATGAAGAAATTATGGTCCATGATCATACTATGATAACTAGGATTATAATATGGTTATAATGCAATTGTTATGTTATGCTGCAAACATGGTTTGATCATTATAAATGTATTGTGAAATTGTACTCTTAACAATATTTTATATGCGTGATTTATGCTATAATCAGATGTATAGCTTGTAATGCTGACATAATATTTCACAAAGCTTTTTCTTCAACGCAAAGACAATTTGATTACTTAAATTATTTTAAACTTAAGTCTTATTCAAATGTGTGAATTATTAATATATATACTATTAAAAAACATTCATATCTTTTGAATCCAGCTTCAAAAGGATGCTGGAAGAATTTTGTAATGCTCATATTATGATAAATCATAAAAATTTCCAGAACTATAATATGATAATATTGGGATCTATTTGGAACAATGATATGGTAATCTTATTATCATATTATGATACAGAAGCAGATAAGGTATGGTTGCCGCAACCATAGTAACATGGTTGTCGCAATCATAAACCCAAAAATGTATGATGCTCTACGAATATGGTTCCCTCAACCATGTTTTTCTTTGAGTATAGTTTGGAGGAAATAAACAAAAGGATCCTTTGTAGAACATACAAAAAGAATCGGTTGTAGAACAGAAATTAAATCCTGTTATAATACACTATAAGTTGTTTTCCAACTTGTTATTTGGATTTTACTGGCTTAGCCCATCACAGTTTTTCGGGAAGTGTGATGGGTAAAAATATTCTTATAAAATTTTTTTTTGCGTCTAAATCTTTTGTGAAAAGTAATTATTTAATTAGAAATTATTTCCTTAATACTTATATTTAATTACAATTATTAAGAAAATTACTAAAATTTGCCATAATATTCAATGTGTCAAAACCGTATCGTAAACTGAAATCGTTTCGGTTTCAAGTTCCGTTTTATATTGGTTACCCTGCCTGTTAAGGCAAATTCAACAAGAAAAAAAAAAGTAAAGAAAAAGATACTCAATTTGTAGAAAAAAAAAAGAAACAAAAATTTAAATGAGAATTTGCAAAAAAAAAAAAAATGCGCCAAAAGTCAAGTTGTCTTTTTCATACTTTAATGTCTCAATTACCATAATCTTGCTCTACTTCTTTTGCTATAAAAAAAAAAACTACATCGATCATACCATTTTAAATATTCGTCAAACACGCCACATCTTAAAATCAGTGAAGAATTCAGATTACGTCATCGTCTTATTTTTTTATTTGTAAAACTATTTAAAGTTATTAAAAGTACAGTCATCCAGTAACTATTCAATTAAACTTAAATATTGGTGTTTCCAAAGTTACCCCAAATAATAATATACTTCCACACGGCTGTGAAATAAAATTCCTATATTTTAAAATTTTAAAATCCACGTGAGCCTGGAGTTACGTAACCGGATTGCCAGAAAATTTCGGAACTGCTACTCAGACAGTGGTAATCCAACAAACTAGTGGCTATAGGAAAATCGTAAAGTGGACTTTATATAAATTTGATCATCCCAAGCTTAGTCTGAATGTAAGTACTAAATTCCAAGCTTTGAAATAGTTAGACAACTCCATAATATGCTAATGTTTTAGAAGGTCAAATTTCGTAAAATTTATGATGGTGCTTCTTTTACTGGGACCCATAAGCCAGTTTAAATACTAAAGTACTCATACCGACAATACAATTTTGTGTCTTGAGGGCCTGGTAGATGACTCCAGTTGGTACTGTTAAACCGAAATTCCAAACTGCCTTTTGTCAGTACCATAATTTAAACCAGAATTTGGAATTATACGTCACCGATACCCGGATATATTGAATCTGCTTGAAAATATTATACTGAACTTTAAAAGTCTGCCTACCTGATCGACAATAGTTTATACTCCCAGTGGTACCCCCGTCCTGAAATTGCGTAATTTCATTCGAATTTGGTATGAAACGTATACAGATTAGTAACCAGGACCCACATATTATGAACTAATTATTAAAATAACCTAACCTAACTCAATTCACAATTCACCTACCTTTAAATTATTTAATGTAGTACCGCATTCAGAACTATAATATACCTAGCTTATATACTACTTAATATGGTGTAAACCGGGTATATCATGTGGTAGCTGAATGGTAGAACTTTTTCTATTAACCTATATAAAATATTTAAATATTTCCTTAAATACTATTTCAATCATAAGCTTTTATTAAACACTATTTATATGCTTAACAAAAGTAAAAATTTGAACTCGTAAGGTATATGTTAAGCCAGATACTGCTGTAAAAGATAATGTTTTGGAAAATTTTATAAACCAACATCTTATAAAATTGTAAAATTTTATAAAACTAAAATTTTTCTTTTCGCTAGTTAAATTGCAACATTTATTAAATGGTTTTTAAAATCTATTAACATTCTGCAATCCATTAACTTTTACTTAGCCATATATTATTAATATAATTAAGATATTTTTGTTTCTTTTTAAATAACAAGAAACCACTCACACCATAAATTTATTAGGACCCCTAATATGCTTAAAACCTATGTAGTAGGAAATATTTTAATAATTTACCTCCACTAACAACAACAGCCCCATAAATTTTTTTTTATAAAACCAAAAATTAATTTCGTAATATCTTAAACTCTCTTACTTCAAAAACATAAAACAGAAAATCGTCCAAGAACCAACAGGCCTGCTGACTTCGATGGACATATAATCATGTAAGTGAAAACTATAAGAGAAATTTAAAGTATAACAGTTGAATATTATAAAAGAGAATGCATTCATTTGCCATTAAATTTTAAAGTCAACCTTAAGCATGGTCTCTTACTTGAAGATGATCTTTGTGTTTTAAATGAGTCTGCATTCTCTTTCCTAAAGAAATTTTTTTTTGGGTTATCTATTTTTTTTGTTTTTTTTTTTTTTTCTATATCTTTTTTGTTAAAGACAACCATAAAGTATAAATTTATTTTGCCTATTTTTGCAACCTATTTTATACTTTATAAAATATTTAGAATGGGATGTATCCCTTACCGTCAGGAGTGAAATATTAGATTTTTTTTAGTAATTTACTAGATTTCTGGTGAATACATTTTTTTTATTCTTCTAAAGGGAAGTACCCCTGTTTCTAACATATAGATTAATTTTAAAATTAAAGTTACATATAATCGTAAGTTTTTTTTTGTGGTAAAGAATATCATGAATAAAACTCAATTTATAATATAAGATTAAATAATTGTTAGATAAAAATTATAATATTTAAGCAAAATGTCAATGAAATATAAGGAACCAATAAATGATTGAAGCAAATATGAATCCTTAGGATTTTTCTTTTTGGTTGACGAAATGTAGAGAAACGTAAGGTAACCTAGATAGATAATGGGCTGATGATAATAGTACAGGTCAGCAGGTTGGGTGGGAATATTGACCTTGGGACAAAATTACATCTTTTGTTCCCAACTAAGCAGATAAATTCCATCTCTCTCCCCTTTCTATTACTTTTTCTTTCCTTTTTCTATTTTAATTCTAGATCTGCATCTGCACACAAATTCTATCTTAAATCTCTTGTAACTCGACCCCCTTTTCCAAGGATATCGCAGCCTACGCCCGTTTCCCTGAGCTAAGACCGAAGCATAGCTAGGTGTGCAGACCCGTGGTATCCCCGGGTGGTTCGTCTGTTCGTTACAGAAGAATTAATGGCGCCCAACGTGGGGCACTCCCAAAGGACATTTTAGTTAACTAACACCTTAGACTAAAACTAAATTTTAATTTCGAGGCTCCACTTCAAAAATTTTGTTAATTTTCCGTTTCAAACTTAATTTTTTTTTCCCTCTTCAGCTTCTAATCCATACTTTCAGTTTTAATATTTTGGATATTTTGGACTGTGACCTATGTGCTCTGGTTCTTACCGAAATATTAAATCCAAATCCCTGTTCTTTTTCACTTTTCTATTTCTTGTACTGAGATTTTATTAATTTTTGGATTTTAGTATTTTGATATTGGTCTGATACTTACCGAACTTTATTTCTCAAGCCCTACTTTTCGATCTCTTTTCTATGTCAATTGCCTGTGTTTAATTTTTTTTCACTTTTGGAATTTTGTTTTTCAAACGTTTAATTGCATTTGTATACCAGCTGTGTAGAAGATTTTAACATTGACAATTTCTTTCCAAAATTTTTAATATTTTGAGATTTTATTTCTTCTTGAACATTTTGAGAATTAAGCTCAATATTAATGTTATGGAATACTTCTATAACTAACTTTTCTCGATAAAATTAAAATGGAATTTTTTTTTTCTGCTTAGGAATTATGTTTCGTCATATATAGTTTTATATATGATATGTTTCGATGTTACCTTACCATTATCTACAAAGTAATCAACCAGTTTTATATTGATATATTAAAATTTACAAAATAAATTATTACCTTTAATAAATTTATATTTATTACCGTTGACAAATAATTTATGAAATATTAGAAATCATAAAATGCCAGTGACACATAGTCCAGGTCATGAGGGTGCTGAGGGAGAGGATAACCTTGAGCAGAATATTTGTATAATTTGTAATGAGGATATAGGATCTTTAAATAAAGTGGTTACCCAGTGTAACCATACATTTCATTCTCCTTGTCTGAGGAAATGGTTAGAGACCAGTCAAACTTGCCCGCTTTGTAGGCAACCTGGCAATCTTTTAGAGTCAAATACTCAGGTACCGGTGCGCTCGGATAATATTTCTACCCGACAAAGAGGGGCCATCCCTAGGGATCGCCCCACTACTAGGGCATATGTACAGCAACAGCGGAGAGGATCAGGTCACGTTGATCAGATTCAGTCACCCGGCAATAGACGCCGGACAACCGATTTCTCACACAATGATCTTACGGAGCAAAGGGTACAGAATATAATTGCAGATTCGTTAAATAATTTCAGAGCAGAATTTTCTGCGGCTATCACTTCAGACCTACGGTCCATGATTCAAAATCTGAACATTGCAACTAGTCCTACGGATAATGCAAATGCGGTAGATATTGATATCAGCCCACCGGGTATTCATAACTCTGTAAATAGTGGTGCAATTCGATCGAATATTTCCAATCCTGTTCTTCAACCACCACCGGAGTGGCCTCAGGATAACCCATTTCGGGCAGAGCCACGTATTAGGCAATCAAATCTTAATAGACGTAGTGGAAACATACCTCTACCATTATCGGTGGAGAATTCCACCGTTGATACTCATAAACTTTCAAATTTGATACACAATTGGCACGTAAAGTATTCCGGTGCAAATGATGATTTTTCAGTGGATGAATTCATATACAGAATCAATACGTTAACCTCAATTCACCTAAACGGTAATTTTGAATTGCTCTGCGAGCACGTACACTCTCTTTTTGAGGGCAAGGCCTTAAGGTGGTTTTGGAGATACCACCGACAGATTGATTCTACACTACAATGGTTTGATATTTGCGATGCTCTGAGGAGACAATTTAAGGATACAACAACGGATTACGACGTTAAGGATGATATGCGCCGTAGGAAACAAAAGACTTCGGAAAATTTTGATTTATTTTTAGAGTCGATGATGAATTTAAGTGATAGACTTAGAATTCCCATTGGGGAAACCGAATTAGTTGAGATTATTATCCGAAATTTGAGAACAGAGTTACGTCATGAGTTACTACACTTGAACATCAATGATATTTCTACTTTGAGAAAGGAGGCGAGGAAACACGAAAAGTTCTTTGAAGATTTATCGCCAAATTTCTCACAAAGAACCCGGTATGCACGCCCTCAAGTTTCGGAAGTTATTATTGAGGTCCCAGCAGAGGGAAACGAATTGGCTAGTGGGGAGATTTCTGGGGAAATAAGTGAGATATCTACCCCGGTTTTGAAATGTTGGAACTGTGACGTTGTTGGTCACCGCTACCAAGACTGCTTGGCTCCCAGGCGCGTTTTTTGTTATGGATGCGGGGCCATTGATACATACAAACCTTCTTGTCCTAAATGTTCAACTAAATCGGAAAACTCGCTCTCGGATGTTCGGCGAACAATCGGCGGACATCCTCAAAACCGTTTCAAGAACTAAAGCAAAATAAAATTTTTAAAAAACCGGACACGTCAGATAATACCAATATTAAGCCATTCAAACTGCAAAATAATACCAAAACTACTATACAAAAACGTTTTAAAATTATACCATATGATGAACGTTTAAAGCGTTATTTAAAAATTAGGTCCCAAATTTTTGAGGAACAGCCTCTATCAAAAAAGCGTTTGAGATCTGCTTTACGCATGCGTGAATTTTGGGAACGTAGAAACCAACTTCGGAATTATGTAATTTCAGCGATTGTTAGCAATGGGTCAGATTCTAGGCCTTATATTAATCTTTCTATTCTTGATAAACCAATGTTATCACTTCTTGATAGCGGTGCTAATAAATCCTGCATTTCCGGTAATTTAGTCCACGAAATTTTGTCAGACTCTTCTCTTAATGTTATCAGATTTAAGGGAAACGTAAAAACAGCAGACGGACAGCGTCAACAGGTCGTGGGTTCGATCTGTCTAGAAGTTCAATACGATAATCAGTCGAAAAATATAGAATTTTTGCTGGTCCCTAGTTTAAAACAAGATGTGATTTGTGGTATGGACTTCTGGAACAGTTTCGGATTAAGGATCATGACCTCTTCGGTAAGCGAAATCACTTATGAGGAGTCTGATTCAAATTTTCTTAAATTGTCTATGGCTGATAGACGAAAACTTGTTTCGGCTATAGCTTCCTTCCCCTCTTTTGAAACCGAAGGCTTAGGGGCAACTACCCTTATCGAGCACGTCATCGATACGGGAACGGCTGCTCCTATAAAACAACGCTACTACCCCCATCTCTCCTGCTAGGGAAAAATTACTATGCGATGAAATAGACAGGATGATACAATTAGGGGTAATAGAGATCGCTGAAAATTCGTCCTGGTCATCACCAGGTGTTTTGTTGGTTAAGCCCGGGAAGGTCAGATTTTGCCTTGACTCTCGTAAATTAAACGAGGTCACGGTAAAAGATGCCTACCCAATACCCAACATCGATGGGTTAATCTCCCGATTGCCTCCAGTAAATGTGATATCAAAAGTAGATTTAAAGGACGCCTTTTGGCAGATTAATCTGTCAAAGGAGTCCCGTCCAAAAACGGCCTTCACTGTCCCCAATCGACCACTTTATCAGTTTGTGAGGATGCCCTTTGGGCTTTGCAATGCCCCACAAACTATGTGTCGATTGATGGACAAAGTGATACCGTACGATTTAAAAGGTCACGTGTTCGTATATTTGGACGATCTACTTGTGGTATCACATTCCCTGGATGAGCATATCGTGCATCTACTTCAGGTAGCATCGTTGTTGAGGAAAGCTGGACTCACAATCAATATTAAAAAGAGCCAGTTTGGGTTAAGCAGCGTCAAATATTTGGGCTATGTTGTGGGCCACGGTACTCTAATGGTGGACCCGGGAAAAGTCCAGGCAATATCTGACTACCCGATCCCTAAAACCGTCAAGCAATTGCGGCAGTTTTTGGGCCTAGCCGGATGGTATAGGCGTTTTGTGTCAGATTACGCCTCCATTACCTTTCCTCTGACGGAGCTTCTGTCGAAAAAGAAAACGTTTGTCTGGAATCCTGAGGCGCAGGAGGCTTTTGAGTCGCTCAAAAGGTGTTTAACAACAGCCCCCTTCCTCGCTCATCCTGACTACCATAAACCATTTATTGTCCAATGCGATGCCAGCCAGTACGGAGTGGGTGGACTCTTAGCTCAATGTGACGCTAATGGGGATGAAAGGCCTATAGCTTTCATGTCCCATAAGTTGAATAAAGCTCAGAGGAACTACTCCGTAACGGAGCTGGAATGCCTTGCAGTGGTGCTGGCCATAAAAAAATTCAGATCTTATATAGAGGGACACGAGTTTACGGTAGTCACGGACCATGCCAGCCTTAAATGGCTCATGGGCCAAAAGGATTTGAGTGGAAGGTTGGCAAGGTGGGCCCTCAAATTACAGGGTTTTCATTTTTCGATAGAGCATCGAAAGGGTAGTGAGAAATGTGGTGGCAGATGCTCTGTCCCGTTCTTTCGATAGTGAGGATTTGGAAATAGCGGAAATCGAAGTTGAGAATTTGCCCATGATTGATCTGTCATCTGAATTTTTTGATTCTGCTGAATATCGCTCGTATAAAGAGAAATTTGAAAAATCAGGGTTGCCAGACTTTAAAGTTGAAGGAAAATATATATATCATCGTACAGAATTTGAACAGGGTAATGAAAATGACGCCTTGGGGTGGAAATTGTTAGTCCCGGTAGAACTAAGACACGAGGTTATAGTGTCATCTCACGACCAACCTTCTGCAGCCCACGGGGGGATTGCAAAAACTCTGGACAGGATCCGCCGTTATTTTTATTGGCCCGGGATGGTGGCCGATGTACGAAGATATGTGGCTAGTTGCGAGTTGTGTTCCACTTCGAAAATCCCTACACATACACTGCGCCCGCCGATGGGTAAAATGGCGGAATCAGATCGGCCATTTCAGCGTTTGTATGTGGATTTTATTGGACCATTTCCAAGGAGCAAAAGTGGCAATATAGGTGTGTTATAATATTAGACCACTTTAGTAAATTTACCTTTTTAAAGCCCCTGAGAAAATGAATTCCAAATTAATTATCTCTTATTTAAAGGAAAATGTTTTTGATTGTTTTGGCGTTCCGGAAACCTTAATTTCGGACAACGGGAGTCAATTTAAAAGTAAAGAGTTCGCGTTATTTTTAGGGAAATATGGCATAAAACATGTATGCACCGCCGTGTATTCGCCCCAGGCGAATGCCAGCGAAAGGGTAAATAGGTCCATCAATGAGGCCTTACGCTCCTACATACGTGGTGATCAGCGCAATTGGGATGTTTTTCTGGGGAGCATAAATAGTTCTTTGCGAAATAGCATACACCAAAGTCTTGGTTATGCGCCTTACTATGTTGTGTTTGGCCAAAATATGCTCACCCATGCAAATGACTACCAAGTTCTCCGAAATCTCGGCTTGCTAACTGAGTCAACCTCTCCTATAGATCGCCAGGATAAATTTCAATTTATTAGGGATAAAATCCGGGACAAAATGAAATCTAACTACGATCGAAACGTTAACTCGTATAATTTAAGATCAAAGTCACGCAATTTTGAAATTGGCCAAATAGTCACAAGGCGTAGCTTTGCGCAAAGCAATCAGATAAAGCATTTCAATTCAAAATTAGCTCCAACAGGTGTTAAGTGTAGAGTAGTAGAAAAACTTGGTACCGTATATTATGTTCTGCAGGATCTAGAAGGTAACAACAAATCAACGTACCATTTGAAGGACATATGGTGATGTAAATAATTTTTCATAAAATTACCCCTTTTTCAGCCGTTAATCTGCGGTAACCCTTAATTAACATCTGCTTTGTGATGGGTAAAAATATTCTTATAAAATTTTTTTTTTGCGTCTAAATCTTTTGTGAAAAGTAATTATTTAATTAGAAATTATTTCCTTAATACTTATATTTAATTACAATTATTAAGAAAATTACTAAAATTTGCCATAATATTCAATGCGTCAAAACCGTATCGTAAACTGAAATCGTTTCGGTTTCAAGTTCCGTTTTATATTGGTTACCCTGCCTGTTAAGGCAAATTCAACAAGAAAAAAAAAAGTAAAGAAAAAGATACTCAATTTGTAGAAAAAAAAAGAAACAAAAATTTAAATGAGAATTTGCAAAAAAAAAAATGCGCCAAAAGTCAAGTTGTCTTTTTCATACTTTAATGTCTCAATTACCATAATCTTGCTCTACTTCTTTTGCTATAAAAAAAAAACTACATCGATCATACCATTTTAAATATTCGTCAAACACGCCACATCTTAAAATCAGTGAAGAATTCAGATTACGTCATCGTCTTATTTTTTTATTTGTAAAACTATTTAAAGTTATTAAAAGTACAGTCATCCAGTAACTATTCAATTAAACTTAAATATTGGTGTTTCCAAAGTTACCCCAAATAATAATATAATTCCACACGGCTGTGAAATAAAATTCCTATATTTTAAAATTTTAAAATCCACGTGAGCCTGGAGTTACGTAACCGGATTGCCAGAAAATTTCGGAACTGCTACTCAGACAGTGGTAATCCAACAAACTAGTGGCTATAGGAAAATCGTAAAGTGGACTTTATATAAATTTGATCATCCCAAGCTTAGTCTGAATGTAAGTACTAAATTCCAAGCTTTGAAATAGTTAGACAACTCCATAATATGCTAATGTTTTAGAAGGTCAAATTTCGTAAAATTTATGATGGTGCTTCTTTTACTGGGACCCATAAGCCAGTTTAAATACTAAAGTACTCATACCGACAATACAATTTTGTGTCTTGAGGGCCTGGTAGATGACTCCAGTTGGTACTGTTAAACCGAAATTCCAAACTGCCTTTTGACAGTACCATAATTTAAACCAGAATTTGGAATTATACGTCACCGATACCCGGATATATTGAATCTGCTTGAAAATATTATACTGAACTTTAAAAGTCTGCCTACCTGATCGACAATAGTTTATACTCCCAGTGGTACCCCCCGTCCTGAAATTGCGTAATTTCATTCGAATTTGGTATGAAACGTATACAGATTAGTAACCAGGACCCACATATTATGAACTAATTATTAACTAACCTAACCTAACTCAATTCACAATTCACCTACCTTTAAATTATTTAATGTAGTACCGCATTCAGAACTATAATATACCTAGCTTATATACTACTTAATATGGTGTAAACCGGGTATATCATGTGGTAGCTGAATGGTAGAACTTTTTCTATTAACCTATATAAAATATTTAAATATTTCCTTAAATACTATTTCAATATAAGCTTTTATTAAACACTATTTATATGCTTAAAAAAGTAAAAATTTGAACTCGTAAGGTATATGTTAAGCCAGATACTGCTGTAAAAGATAATGTTTTGGAAAATTTTATAAACCAACATCTTATAAAATTGTAAAATTTTATAAAACTAAAATTTTTCTTTTCGCTAGTTAAATTGCAACATTTATTAAATGGTTTTTAAAATCTATTAACATTCTGCAATCCATTAACTTTTACTTAGCCATATATTATTAATATAATTAAGATATTTTTGTTTCTTTTTAAATAACAAGAAACCACTCACACCATAAATTTATTAGGACCCCTAATATGCTTAAAACCTATGTAGTAGGAAATATTTTAATAATTTACCTCCACTAACAACAACAGCCCCATAAATTTTTTTTTATAAAACCAAAAATTAATTTCGTAATATCTTAAACTCTCTTACTTCAAAAACATAAAACAGAAAATCGTCCAAGAACCAACAGGCCTGCTGACTTCGATGGACATATAATCATGTAAGTGAAAACTATAAGAGAAATTTAAAGTATAACAGTTGAATATTATAAAAGAGAATGCATTCATTTGCCATTAAATTTTAAAGTCAACCTTAAGCATGGTCTCTTACTTGAAGATGATCTTTGTGTTTTAAATGAGTCTGCATTCTCTTTCCTAAAGAAATTTTTTTTTGGGTTATCTATTTTTTTTGTTTTTTTTTTCCTATATCTTTTTTGTTAAAGACAACCATAAAGTATAAATTTATTTTGCCTATTTTTGCAACCTATTTTATACTTTATAAAATATTTAGAATGGGATGTATCCCTTACCGTCAGGAGTGAAATATTAGATTTTTTTAGTAATTTACTAGATTTCTGGTGAATACATTTTTTTTATTCTTCTAAAGGGAAGTACCCCTGTTTCTAACATATAGATTAATTTTAAAATTAAAGTTACATATAATCGTAAGTTTTTTTTTGTGGTAAAGAATATCATGAATAAAACTCAATTTATAAGATAAGATTAAATAATTGTTAGATAAAAATTATAATATTTAAGCAAAATGTCAATGAAATATAAGGAACCAATAAATGATTGAAGCAAATATGAATCCTTAGGATTTTTCTTTTTGGTTGACGAAATGTAGAGAAACGTAAGGTGACCTAGATAGATAATGGGCTGATGATAATAGTACAGGTCAGCAGGTTGGGTGGGAATATTGACCTTGGGACAAAATTACATCTTTTGTTCCCAACTAAGCAGATAAATTCCATCTCTCTCCCCTTTCTATTACTTTTTCTTTCCTTTTTCTATTTTAATTCTAGATCTGCATCTGCACACAAATTCTATCTTAAATCTCTTGTAACTCGACCCCCTTTTCCAAGGATATCGCAGCCTACGCCCGTTTCCCTGAGCTAAGACCGAAGCATAGCTAGGTGTGCAGACCCGTGGTATCCCCGGGTGGTTCGTCTGTTCGTTACAAGATCCTGTTGCAAGGTGGGACCTGTGTAAAGTGCATCATTAAAGCTGTTGCTGTTCGATGTTTTGCTTGACGCATTAAAAACAACATGATGTGGTAAATAGTAATAAGTATTTGAGGAAATATTTGGGTTAAATGGAATGGGTTTCATGTACCCTAAATCAACATATTCCTGAAGCGCGTTGTCGTATTGCGCCTTGAGCTCAGAATTTTTTATCAAGTTTTTCTCATTTCGTAAATATTGAGCCATCGCAATATGGCGAGAGTTACCCAACTCAACTTGAGGGGTACGAAATGGAAGATTAACTTGATAACGACCATTGGGTAAGCGCTGTGTAGTTTTTTTTATAGTTTTCCTTACAAAATGAATCTTCAAAAGCCTTTATGGGTATTCTCGGAATTTCCTCAACTTCCCAAAATTTGGCTATACACTTATCAAGTGTAACCGTGTTATAATAAGACACCACTGCACGGGCGCTATGTGACTCTTCCACTGGCCCCGTTAAGGTCCAACCGAATTGGGTTTCCTGAGCTATCAGTGTGTCCAGGATCCCGTTCTTTATACCATTGCGGCAAATACGTGGGTAATAGTCGCTGCCGATTAACAAATCGACAGGTCGGCTGTCGTAAAATTTCGAGTCCGCTAATTCAATATCGTCTAAGCTTTATGGGGTGGGTGGGTAAATTGTCCGAGACTCCTTTAACGACAATTGCTTGAATTGTCAAGCTAAATTCCTTTTGGGTATTAGACCTTAATGTCACATCGCACAATTTATTTGACCGAGCTACACCAAGCTCTTCTAGTTCCGTAGTTTCCGCAGCTATGGTCATACAAGGTAATCTTAATTTGCGTCTGAGTTGATCAGTAACGAAACTGTAATCAGACGCGGGGTCAACAAGTGCCCTTATTGGGAACAATTCACCTTGGACTTCTATGTTTAAAACGGCAGTTCCCAAAAGTTTATTCCTATTATAAAGGAATTTCGAGGGTGTGGTAGTTGCAAAAGTCTTTGATGCACTTCTTGAAGTTGACTGCTCCTTTAAATCATCCTGGTTGTCTCGGGTATTTGGGTTGGGTGTGGGCTTATGAATTAGCGAATTGTGGCGACCTCCGCAATTTCTACACGTAAACGTACTACGACAATCCCTTATTGTGTGAGCGATTGCTAAACAATTGCAGCTAACGCCACTCTTTTTAGCAAATTCGATTCTTTCATTTACTGCCATTGAGGTAAATTCTGGAAAATTGCTTAGGGTGTGTCTATATTTGCAAAGTTTGCAAATTAATCCATCAGTCCTTTCAGGTTTCGGGTGGGTTTGGTAGACATTGCAACATTGTAAACTTTGAGGCTTTGCCCCTAAATGAGTGTTCTTTTGGGTGCTTGGGTAACACTAAGGAAAGTTTTACCCTCGTTTCTCAAACTGATTCTGATCATCAGAGAATTGTCTGGGTCTCAGATTTGTGTTGTGCGTTGGGTTCGCAAAAAGGGTTTTTACGTCGGTCGCGGATTCAAGGCCCCTATATTCGGATGTCAAAAAATCATCCAAGTCTGACCATAACGGAACGACAGTATTGTTTGACAATGTTCTCTCGAATATGACGAGAGTTTCCTTCGGTAATCTTGACGTTCACATAAAAACAATCATTGTATCTCCAAAATGTGCCTTATAATAACCAAGTGTTTCCAATGACACAATACAGCTATTAATTGTTCTCTGAAGGCTCCTGAAAGCCACTCCGCACTGGACATTAATGCTGGGTAAATTAAGTAGTTTTCGAAACTGCGCGTTAACTTGCATGCGAGTATTTTCGTACTCCTTAATTAAACCCTTCCAGGCTATATCAAAACCTTCGTTTGTTGAGGGTGCTTCATCAAATATTCTTTTCGCTTCTTTCCGAACTCTGTCCCTAAGATAGCACAATTTTTCAATGCCACTTTTTCGTTTGTTCTTCACAATAATAGCCTCAAACAAATCCCTAAACGAAGCCTAATTCTTATATTCACCGTTAAAAACGGGTATGTCGCAAGGCGAAACGTGTATAGGTGTATCTTCCTCGCTGTGAAAGGGTGAGGTAGACAGAGATTGCTTTGGTTCAATTGCGTGGGTTGCTTCCTCCAGGGCTTCTTTCAAAGCCATTTTTCTATTTAAATAATATCCCTTGGACTTTAAAAACCTCTCGGTTAAGTAATCCAAATCTATAGCAGCGGCTTCTTTTGGGTCTTCTAGGAGAACGGACTCCTGTATCCGACCAAAAAGGGTATCTGCTTTGCTCCATATGCTTTCTTTGTCACTAAGTTGGACCCTAATAAGAGCGGCCGGCCTTGGACCCTCTCTACACCTCCTGAATTCTACATCGAATGTTGGTAAATCCTTTTGTATATAACGCTTATTGTTGAAAGGCCGTTTGTAATGGCTTTTAATTGCGACATTTTGTGTTGTAAAAAAATGTGGGTAATATACAATAAAGTTCAAAGTTTTCGGAGAAAAGTATAATTGTGGACTTATAATAGTTGGTAAATATGCAAGACGCCCCTAAGTTAAAGGCCAATGGGTAAAAGTTCAACGGAATTAATTGCACAAGTCCCAGAGTAAAAGCAAATAATTTGCACAGGTTTCCGTATAAAAATTGCTATAACTATGGGGTTGGGGTCAAAAAGGATCAAAAGTGGGTATATAGTGTAAAAAAGGGTTAAAGTGGGTTTAATGCGGGTTAATAAATGGGTTAAACGCAAGTTTGCAGTGCAACGAGGGTTAAATTTCGCTCTAAAAACGAGATTCGGTAATAAGCGGGTTAAATATGGGATTGCGGTGCAAAAAGGGTTAAATAACACGATTTCTAATGTTCACTCGTTTTACGAGTGAAAATAAGTTTTTACAAACAATAACGGCAAAGCAAGTTTAAAATAAGTTCCAGTCGAAGATTTTTCCAACTGGGTGTTTTACACTTGATATGCGCTACACAAAGTAAACGGCCATATCAGTTTGTCAGACAAAATATTAAAAAAAACCGGGCTATTAACTACGAAAAGGGTGGGTGGGTGTGTATTTGAAAGGAGGTTTTTAATTAAATTTGTACTGACAGCTGTGAAAAAAGTGTAAAAATTTATAAACTGATAGATTCGGACGATTTAAGTAAGTTGTAAAAGATTTAACTTACCGACTTTGGCAGGGTGTGGGGTACCTGTTTGCTTGCCTTAGTATGTAAGTGTGTACTTTTGTACGTTGATTTTAACATATACATATTTATTAAAAAAACTTGCTCCGTTTAACTTTACAAAAAAAAACAATTTTGGATATTTTGCTAATATTAAATTTCACTTTTTTACACTTAAATATATTTGAGGGTATAATATTTTTTGTTTTTCTCTTTTTAGACTTTTGTGCACTTGATTTTGCTTTTGTCTTCTTTTAATTGTTTACAATGTTATTTTAATTTTTAACAGTGTAGTGTTGATTTTTTTTTTAATGTGTCTTGTATATTATAATTTTAGTTTCTTATTGTTGTTGTTTTGGGGTTTTGTTAACATAAATTGTATTTTTTGTTAACATAAATTGTATTTTATTACTTTTTCAGTTTTTACGCACACTATTATTTATATTTCAACGTGAATTTTAGCACTTTCTTTCACTTTAGGGTAGTTGTAATATTTATTCTTTTAATTTGTATGTAAATCACTGCTTTTGTTCTTATTTTTAATAGACTTTATTTTTGTATTGTTTACTGTCTTACTTGTGTTTTTTAGTTTTTAGGGATGAGCACTGTGACAAAACTGTAATAATTAACTTTTTATTTATGTTTTTTTTTTTTTTTTTGTTTTAATTTAATTTCTGGACTGTATAAAGTTTTATATATAGCTTTTATATGTAATTTTTTAGATATAATTTTTTATACACAAATTTTTCGCGCGTTTATTATATTTTTTTTTTATTAGCACTGTTTCACTCTCACTCACGGAGGAGCAATGTTTATTTGCGGGTTAAATAAGTGGAGGCTAACAAACCTTTGAGGGGTAATGTTTCCGTTTCGAAATAAATAGAAAAAAGGAGAATATGATTTTTTTCCAAAACGTTATAATATATTTTACTTCTATATATTCAAATATATAAAGTTTTCCTTAACTTTTAGGTTAGGGTTGATTTTATACAATGCAATTTTACTCCTTATAATTCCATTTAAGGGTTTCATTAATTTTAAGGTTTTAAGTAATTTAAATTTTAGTTGTAATTTAAATTCACTTCAATAGGTTTAAGTAGTTTAATTACTTTAGGGTTTAAGTTAGCTTAATTACTTTAGGGTTTAAGTTAGTTTTAAGATTTTAGGTTATGTGTTTTACGCACTATAGCTTTGATTTTTAAAATAAAATCTTTACACTCAAAATAACTTTAGCAGCAAAAATAAGATTTATGAGTTGTAAATTTCTGCGTACAAATTTTAACTTGGGTTTACAAAATTAACTTGTTCTATACACACGGTTGCTGTTGGTTTTCACTCAGCTTTCTGGCTTGTTGTTTTGCTGATGATTAAAACGAAAGTAAATTTGATTGTCGTTTTTGGCAACCAACTTACGATGACATTTATAGTGGGGCGTTAATGATGACTAAAGATGAGTTGTCGGTACATTTGTTCGTGGTAAAATTGTTAATTCTGAAAACCTTTTTTTAAATGGATCAACCAATTAGTTTTTCTATGGAAAAAATAAAATTTTCTAAAAATGTTAAAAATAAGTGCAAATCAGTACAAGATTGTTTCATTAGTACACGTGACCAAAAATCAGTACATGTACTGATCAAATCAGTACGAATGGTGAGTCTATATAAAATACTATATTATAGTTCTAGATCATTTTCAATGTAAGATAAAATCGCAGAACACATTACTTGAATATAAAGCACTGCACAAAATTATAGCGCACATACTTATAACTATTTTGTTGTTTGAATATCTCGTTAACGACTTAATAGACAATTATAATTTATGGCTTTTAAAACCACAATTTTATTGAGAATTAAAAAATGCAGATTATTACTTATATCCTTAACTTTGAAGAAAAATAATTGCAATTAAGTGACCTTGCCTATTAAATTAGTGTTTCAAAATTATAGCGCACTTGAAAAGAATCTTTAAAAAACTCAAAATATGGTGAAATGATTTGGTATTTTGATTTCAATTTATACTTGTTTTTTAAGATGTAAAGTAATTTTTACTATCAATTTCTGAAATTTGTCTTAATATTTTCAGAAAATACCTAATTGCTCTAAGTTAGTGCAAGAAAATTGTACTTTTCCCATCAAAATTTTGAATAAATTTTGAAAAGAGATTATTTTTATTTGATATCAGATTAGCTTTATTATTTGTATATTAGATTTATTTTTATGTTTCAGATAAAATTAGTGATACATCTGGCTGTAAATATGATAATTTGCGGCCTTGAAGTTTTGGCTCCGAAATACTACAGTCACATTTTACTTAAAATCATCATGAAAAGTGAGACGAAAGTATTGAAAGATGGCTTGAAATTAGTCTCTGGTACTCGACGATACTTTTCATAATCAATAAATCTCATTACCAATTTTAGAGAATACTATGGCTGCTCTACGAAACAATATCAAAACCTATCATCATGTACTGACGAAAGTGAAAAAATAAAAAAATAATTCAAATAAATTTAAATAAATAATTTTTTCAGTGAAAAATTACTTGTTCTATCATATTTTTCAGAAAAAAATCACTATTAAGTACTTTTTTCACAAAAAACTATGTAATTTGTATGGGTAATGTTTACGAGACAATACCATTGCTATAATATTTTGATTTTTTCAATAAACTTTGAACATCAGCAATTAATTTAGATCCATCTTTCCATACTTTCTCCTAATTTTTGATTATGATTTTTAATAAAATATGATTATTGCATTTCGGAGGCAAAATATCACATTTCAATCCAGATGCATTCCTAATTTGTAATGAAATATATAAATAAATCTAATATAAAAATAGTAAAGACAATCTGATATCAAATAAATAAAAATCTGTTTTCAAAATTTGTTCAAATATTTGATTTAAGAAAAAATAATATTTTTCTAGTAAAAACTTAGGTATTTTACGAATATTTTAACACAAATTTCTGAAATTAATGGTAAAAACATTACGTTTTAAAAACAAGGTAAATAATAAATTCAATTTAAAATAACAAATTATTTCACAATATTTTGAGTTTTGTCTTAAGATTTTATTAACGTGAGCTATAATTTTGACACACTATTTTTCTATTTAAGGTGGCCTAATTGCAATTATTTTCTTAAACATTTTTAGTTCTCAATAAAATTGTTCGTAAAATGTTCTAATTTGTATGTATTTAAATTTGTATGCGTAAATGCAGTTAACAGATTTTTTACCATTGTCGTTTTTATTATTTCAGATATATTACTCAATTTTCGGACAACGTTTGTATCCAGCAAAGGTGAAGTTGTTTCGAATTCAAAATTAATCGCAATAAATTATTTGAGGGGATGGTTTGTGGTGGATTTACTAGCTGCCTTGCCATTTGATCATTTGTACGCTTCGGATTTGTATAATGGAGAGGTAAGCATATAATAATGCGATCAGGAAATTATGTAGGCAAAACTAACTGTAAAAGACAAAGAAAATAACTCCGTTTGCAGTTGCCAAATTGCAAATGTAAAAAACTTGATGTTCGGGGAACAATAGCTTGATTTAAAAAAAAAAGTGACAACTACGGTGTCCAACACCACAGTAGCGAAAGTAGTTTTAAAGGGTATGGTAACTCTATTTTTACTAATACTCGTGCATTTTGGTTCAATTGTACACTCAGGAAACTAAGAAGGTAGACATGCCAACAAATTAGTTAAAATTACTACGAATGAAGTCAAAACGGCAATGACTGTATGTAAAACAACTACAATGGAAGTAAAAACTACTATCGAAGATCCAGCGCGTTCCATTATAAGCCACCAAGACAGAAAATCATAAAATAGGATCCCAGATAATCGACACATATTCTAAAACTAGGCCGAACAAGCAATATGTATTGTTTTTTAGTAAAATACGGATCTAATAATCCTTTGTCTGACGTTTAATTTTTTATTTTGATTATGTATTTTTTTTGTAACCCGGGAAAACTTACAAAAACATTTGCACACTAAGGTTATAGTTTTTTTTGTTGTTAAATTTTACCTATCAGCACGTAGAGGGAAATTAATAATTTCAGGCCATTTTAAAACAAAAACCTCCCGCATAATGTGTATTTCCTTAAAATGCATTTTTTCAAGTCTTTACTATTAAAGTTGTACTAGTTGACCAATAATACTCCACAACACATTTAAAATAAATTTTTACTTATTGTGTTCGTTATTTTTCTAATGTAGATGTCTATATCGCGAAACAACGCTTTAATCTGTTTTATCAAAATCCGCGAAACACGTCAAATTTGAAAACGTTTGTGTCCTTTAAGTTGGATATGCATCGTTATTGTCTAATTATGTTAAAATTTTAGCTAAATATTAATTTTTAGTTTAAAAAAAGAGGATTATGAGGAAACCCTTTTGAAAACCACGAAAATATCAAATTTATATTTTTGTATACTAATATACGGCTAGGCTTACTAAAATTTGATAATTAAAAAGTTTTAACCCTAGTGCATACAGAAATTTTCGACTTCTAACAACCCGATTAAAACAAATTAATATGATGATTAATATAATCACATGAAATTTAATATCAGTCTAAATACAGATTTATCCGAGAAATGAGCCCATATAAAAGTTTGCATTAGTTTAGTTTTAATTTGATAATATTAGATTAAATTACATCTGAATAATGGCGCGATACAAGTTAATCCGATTTTTTATAGCGGTATAAATTTATATCTGAACTGCTGCTAATATATACAAAATAAGCTATATATTCATAGTTGAATCCGGTTTTTGAAGTGAAAAAATCATTAAAATCGGAAATATTTTCTTTTGAAAATGAAAATATAATGAAAACAAGTGGAAACATTAAAGACCGATGTGCCGAATTTGGTATAAAAAAGATTAAATTCGGCTGTGCCGAATTTTTGGAAACCCTCCATCTAGGTGTTTGCATGTTTGGATACCCTCCATCTAGGTGTTTGTTGTTTAACCAGGAAAAGTGCAAACAATATATATATCTATATTCTTTGTAAAAATAACAAAAATAATGTTGTTTTTATAAGTAAAACAAAATATGACTGATTGATTAATGTATTTGGCATGTTTCAGAAGAAAAAAAATGTTTAATTTAAGTTTACTAAATTGAATCTGAAATTGTGCATGATTATACCAGTGGGTCTTTAAAGGTGAAATGGTTATTCTGATTACCTAAATAAGAACGAGTCGTGAAAAATAGATATATTTTTAAAGCACCCTTATGATGTTAAAAAAAACTGTTGTAAAATTCGCCTGTTGTTTTGTATAAAAGAATCATCTCTTTGCCTATATAATAATGAAAGTAATAAGGATTATTAAAATATATTTTTGGATCGTTACAAGAGATGCAATGAATACAAACACATCAAAACAGTTTCGCATAATCAGCATTTTAGATAAATTTAAGTGCACAAAAATACGCTTGCGGAGACATACATAATGAAATAATTATTAAATACCCGTTTACATTACAACACATGTGTTTATACTATACATCACATAAGTAAAACGGAAAGTTTGATAAAATTAAGTTTGTCAAAACTTATAAAAGAAAATCTTTCGAGTGGTGGTTAGGGTGTTTTCAAGACACAAAAAATTAAAGAAACTGGTATTTCAAATTATCGTTTTTCAGCTTAGTTGCTTGTGTAATTCGATTGGTTTTTACACATCAATACTTTAATTTAGATTATTTTTGTATGTATCAAATAAAAATTAGGGTTTTTAAGGAAAAAAATGCATATAATCAAAAGATTTAAAGATGAAGTATGCACCTTATAAGTTTTACATAAAAAAGCTCTGAAAGTGAATGTCCTTTAAATTTAATGGGGTTTTCAATAAATGTAAGAGTTTCCTTGCAAATTTATTAAAGGTTAAGAATGAGAATAAATTAAAATTGTGTACGAAAAAATGTTATGAATTTATATTGTTGAATTCGGGGATTTTGTTCCTGGATATTTTTTTGATCTAATAACAATTAAAGTGTCTGGCAACTTTGGTTAATGCAGTCAAATAAATAAAGAATTTTAACTCAACTATTTTGTTCAACCTTTTTTCTAATTGGTGATTCATTGATTTGTTGGGGTTGCCGAAAAAGGGTATTGTGGTATTATTAATAATTAAATAATGGTTTTCTTCTTGAGCTCTAGCGAGCAACTGTTTATTGTATCTTAAAAAATACTTAATGTTACTTAACAATAAATTATATTAGTATGTGATTTTGCATAGCTTGCAAAATCACACTCTAGTAGGGTTGGTATGTTGTGGACAAACAACATTCCATAAAGTGTGGGTCTCTAGTTACATACAGACGGTATGGTAACGCAGACTTGTCAAACACACTACAGTATCTGACAAGCCTGGTATCTGGAAAACAAAAGAATACTTTATAAATTTGCTTAAAAATTTTTCGAGGACTTCTCACATTTGCACTCATAAACAGTGTTGCCAGGTTTGCAGAGCATAAAAAACGTAAAATTTTCTAGAAAAAATCGTCAAAATCGTCATCATATTTTGAAAAATAGTCAAAAAATCGTCAAAATAAAATATATTTGTTACAAGAGGAATAAAGTTTTAATAAAAAATAAAATAAAATAATGTAATTCAAATTTCAAATGTTAACGTGTTATCGTTGTAATATAACACGATTTTTGACACTTCTCTTTGGTTTAAACTTCGAAAAGCATTATATTTTACAACGATATTCATATTTATAAAATGTTGAAAGATCAAATAAATACAACACATTTTACCATTTTACCACTTAACTGTTAATCACTTATATCTACAAAATTCTGTGAACAACATTTCAGTAGCACAACTTTTTAAATCTTAAATTCTTTTACAACATTTGGAAATTCTTTAACAATAAGTCCGTTCGATAACTTTTCCAGTAAAGTTCAGTAAAAATTACTCAGTAACAAAATTACAAAGACTAAGACAAATTTACAAAAAAATAAACGAACGGAAAATGTGAAGGAATTATTAAATTAGATAAAACAGCTTGTTTTAAATATTAAAAAAAAAAATCAACTGGTCATTATGAAAAAGATAAAAATTAATTTAAATCGTCAACCAAAAAGAATTTAAATGTTTTTTATCTTCTTCCATAGTTAATTATTTATATAATATTTTTCACTTTAAATTCATAAACAATTATAATTTAATTTAATATTTGCTTTTGTTTACTAACAATACAAGCATATTTTTTTAATTATAAGTTGTTTTCTTCTTACAAATTTTTACTGGCAAAAATGTATCCAGTAAAAACTTGTAAATTCTTTGGCATCAAACTGTCACTATACTTTTTACCAGTTTTTACTGAGTATTCGTCTAAATAAACACTTGCACAAATTTTTGTGTTATCGAACAAACTTAATATTATATTTTTTAATTATTAAATTTTGACACATTATTTATATTATTAGGCCTGTTTTTTAGCACCGGATTTATTTGGTTTCATTTAAAGTTGTATATATATCATCTTTCAACATGAAATATATTTGGGCTAGAGATCTGTTTGTTTCGCAAAAAAATCCATGTATTGATTTTTAATATAATAATTTTTTTATTTTTATTTAAATCTAACACCAATTTAATTTTATAAAAATGTAAAAAAATGTTCCAAAAATATAAACACAGAAACCAAATTAAGCTAAAAAAATAATGAATTTATAAAAAAATAAATCCGGTTTGGATTAAGTTTTATTTAATTCTAGGATTTGCATTTTTGCAAAATTGTATTTCCCATCATATTAGCAAATTAAGGTTAGCTTTCGATAAAAAACCAATGTTTTTTTAATTGTGAACGAAATAATATAAATTAAATAATTAAGCCGGCGATTTTATGAGAATGATAAATAAATAGGTCTTGCTGACATATTAAACTATTTTCAAAAAATCGTCATTTTGGAAACAAAAATCGTCCTATAGTCATTTAGTTATTTTGGGTATTAAATACCGTCAACATGACGATAAATCGTCGAACTTGGCAGCACTGCATGCGATTGCTACTAATCCATACATACACAGGGTGGCTGGTAAATATTGCTACATTAAGAAAATCAAATTAAAATGACTTCCACGCCCGATGACGTCAAATGCAAGCGAAATTCCGTGCAAATTACAGAGAACATTTCAAGCTAAGGGGCAAGTCTACTGCGTTCAATTCGCTTATTTGATTTTTTAAAGGAAATAAATGAAAATCCTTAAGCATAACTGTCCGTATTGACTGTCTGGTGATACATATTTGAGCAAAAATATTCCTTGTCGAAACTCTAGAGGAGTGCCGCCTAATGTGCCCCTTAAGTTTGTTTAGACGGTAACAGACGACAGCCTCCAAAGCATTGTAATGGCGCTCAATCAAAATGTTAGTTTCATTGCCCCATTCGTTCATTTTCCTTAAATTGAAAGACGAATCAATGAAACCAAAAAAAAAAATGGAACCGATTAATAACTCAGAAAAAGTTATTACGTTTTTGTTCTGTGGTTTCATTAATCAGCCACCATGTATTACAAAACAAAACAAAAAAACAACAACAATATTTTGTGGTTTTTTTTTTGTATTTGTACGTGTTTTTAGCACCATTATGCCCGAGTTTTAATGACTGCCTAGATTATGATCATACTTTGGGAAAATATATCTATTTACAGAAGTTTTTTTGTTCAGATCTTGTTAGATTATTTCGGTAACGGTATTTTAAGGTATTGATATTTTAATTATATCGGTAATGGTATTTTAGGGATAACGATAGTCAGTTGAAAGATGTTAGAAACGGGAACAGTATTTTAGTGATATTGACAGCCAACCCTGATTGCGTATATTCTTGTGTATAAGCATTGAATGTACGTATGTATGATGAAATAAATAGAATAATTTAAAATTTGCTTTAACATTTTTAGAGGTCTTCCCACATTTTCACTCATAACTTTTAATCGCGTTAACCGATTTTGATCATTTTCATTAGAAAACTGCTCATGATATCAACAAAAAATTTTACTGAAAACTAGCAACACCTCTTCTGTATTGGCGGAGTATTTTGTATATCCACAGACAGACGGACATGGCTATATCGACTTCTCTACTCATGCTGATGAAGAATATATAGAGTTTATGGGGTCCCAGAATTTTTTTTAAAAGAATTACAAACATTTGACAAAGTGAATATACCCTCCGCACTGTGGAATGGAGGGTAAAATGAAAACTTTATGGAACTTAGTAACTTGCACCATTGAATAACAAACACGGAAAAAATGTTGAAACTGAATTTAAATTTTTACATTGAAAAAAATCAATTCAAAAGACAAAAATTGGGGAAAATTTTGTGTATAACATTATACACAAAATGAGATATGCAATTGTATTGATGTAATACATATTTATATCCAAGTTTTATCCAAAATTAAATTGTGTTTTTTTTTTTTAAATATGCTATAAGATCTAAATATATATTATTTGGCATTTTGTAATGTCATTATTGATTTGATTAGTTTTAGCGTATTCTAAATGATGATATGTCCGGTTAAATACACTGGCAGTTTTTACTCAAAAAACTAGATATGATGGGTTTCGCTGGAAAATGTTTAAAATGGATAAAGTCGCACAACATCGAAAAATATTATTGTAACATCTGGGGTTCCTCAAGGTAGCCATCTTGGACCAATTTTATTTTCTCTTTTTATTAATGATTTACCATCGGTGATAAAGTTTTCAAACGTTCTTATGTATGCTGATGACGTTAAAATTTTTCGTGGCTTAAATAAAAATTCCGATCAGCTTTATCTACAGCAGGATTTAAATAGTTTTTACGAATGGTGCTGCTCTAATTTTATGGAACTAAATTTGAAAAAATGTAAACAAATGCGCTTCTCTAGAAGGACAGAATCTTTCGGTCTCTACTCTTTGGGTGGTTTTCAGTTTGAATTAGTAGATAATATTATAGATTTGGGTATTCTCTTAGACCCAAAATCGGATTTTAAACGGCATATTTTAATGGCGATTAATAAAGCTCGTGGCACCTTAGCTTCTATAAAATGATGGGCTAAGGAATTTACAGACTCGAATGTAACAAAACAATTATATTCATCGCTCGTGAGACCAATTTTTTAATATGGCTCTGTGACTTGGGATCCATTATCCAAATTGGAAAAATTTAATCAGTGCAAAAACTATTTTTGCTGTTCTGCTTAAGAAGCACCTACCATAAAACCATTAATAATCTACCTTCATATACAACCAGACTAAACCTAGTTAAGCTTCCCACTCTGAAAAGTAGAAGGACAATGCTAAACGTTACGTTTTTATTAAATTTGATTAATGATGATATATGCTCCGACTTCCTGTTAAAAAATTTTGTACTTTTTGTTCCTCCAAGATCAACACGTAATTATACTCCATTATATACTCCATTCTATCGTCAAATGTATTCTGATGCTGATCCGTTTATAAGAATGTGTAATGATTTTAATAATCAAGTTTGTTATAATTTTTATTAAAAATAAAAATTATGTTTTTTCGACCTTTAATTGTGCAATGAAAATGAAAAATATTCAAGTTCGAGGCCATACTCTATATTTCTTCATTAGGATATTGTCCTAACAAATAATCTATAGAGTTTTTTGTTTTCAAATTTATTATTTGACCCTTTCAGGAATGTGTTGATAGATCTATTTCGGGAATTTTTATTTTTAATAAAAATTATAACAAACTTGTATAAAAGCCAGAGTACAGCCAAGTTTACCAGAGGTGGATCTTGCACATCAAACAAGTTTTCAATTTATTTTTTGATCAATGGTTATAATCTTTAACTTCAAACTCATATGTATATTAGTTCTCATGTAGTGAGTAAACTAGTTCATATGTATGTTTGATGTTTGGCATGGGATTGTTACCCCTTTCAAAACGTGTTCTGATGATGGGAACCTAGAAAATTCCCGAAATAGATTTATCAACACATTCCTGAAAGGGTCAAATAATAAATTTGAAAACAAAAAAACTCTATAGATTATTTGTTAGGACAATATCCTAATGAAGAAATATAGAGTATGGCCTCGAACTTGAATAATTTTCATTTTCATTGCACAATTAAAGGTCGAAAAAAACATAATTTTTATTTTTAATAAAACTTGTATAAAGGCAGAGTACCGCCAAGTTTACTTCCCCTGTTTTGCTTACAAACTAAACAAAATATAAAAAGGAGAGAGAAACAAAAAAAAACGTGTATTGAATATCCACCAGAGGTGGATCTTGCACATCAAACAAGTTTTCAATTTATTTTTTGATCAATGGTTATAATCTTTAACTTCAAACTCATATGTATATTAGTTCTCATGTAGTGAGTAAGCTAGTTCATATGTATGTTTGATGTTTGGCATGGGATTGTTACCGCTTTCAAAACGTGTTCTGATGATGGGAACCTAGAAAATTCCCGAAATAGATCTATCAACACATTCCTGAAAGGGTCAAATAATAAATTTGAAAACAAAAAAACTCTATAGATTATTTGTTAGGACAATATCCTAGTATGGCCTCGAACTTGAATAATTTTCATTTTTATTGATTTTAATAATCTTTATAATTTGTTAGATTTTTCTTCAAATGTTAATATTATTAAACGCAACATCATTTTGTTTTTAAATTCTTCTATTTAAAAAAATATTGTACTTATATTTATTAATAATTTTGTAATTTTTATGTTAATAGTCTGTAAGGATTTATTCCGTAGACTTAAATAAAATAAAAAAAAAAATTATAAGTGTATATAAAAACATGTATTATTTTATGCAATCGTTTTAACTCGGGAAATAAAAGATTTATAACCGTCCAAACAAATTAGCAAATTAAAAGGCAAGTATCCTATATAAATTGCCTGACACTTACAAGAAACTTTTTCCGATAGGTTTCCTTTGAACTTAATAAAATTCGGATAGGTGATAAAAAAGCAAAACAAAATGATAAACTTTTTTTCAGCAGCCAAATTCCATGTTTAGGGGTTTAAAAGTGGCGGTGAAATTTAACACAGCTTTGTATGAAAATATGTTCAAAGTTTAGGAAATTTAGACGTATTTAAAACCATCGTTTAAATCGAGAAAACACACATTTATGCCGTGGACTCAGGCTTACACTTAAAAACCCTTTAAAATTTCTAAAAAAACATAACATCGTTATAATTACAAAGACAAGTTTAGCTGCTTAATTTTAAAATGTTGCATTTCAAGGAGCGCAGATCGAAATTTATTTAAATTTAGTCTAAAAAAATTATGAAAATTTTAGTCAAATTGGACCACGTTTACAAAGTTAGATGCTTAAATTTATTTCGAAAAATTAAAAAAAATAGTCTCTGTTTGCTGAACACGAGTCGCTTTAATGGATTTTGAGATATCGTTATATATATCGTAAAAAAATACTGAAAACTATATTTCCAGATCCGTGCGTAGCAAATCAAATTAAAATAAAAAGATTGCACTGTAAGTAAAGTAAGTAAGAAAGTGAAATGAAAGTAAGTAAATGAAATTACACTACGCTACACTTAAACTTAACTTTGGGTCGAAGAATCCAGTGGTAGTTTTAAAAGATTATGTCAAAATACACAGAAAAAATTATAGTCAAAATAAATTTCAATTAAGCTTTTGTTCGATTTCAAACTCACTTTCAATTAAATGTTAAATAATATGTATTAACTGCTTAATTGGAAATGAATTTGGTATAAACAAAATTTCCAATTTTTAATAACGTATTATAACAACATACGAGGGCAGATCAATTAGTAAGTGACTTTGTGAATGAAAAACAGTTTTTTGCAAAAAAAAAAAATTATTTTTCATCATGATCTCCTTTTAGCTCAATGCACTTAGTCCAACGTTTCTCCAATTTTGTATCCCTTCCAGAAAATAGGATTTTTCGAGGTCCATAAAATAGGCATTTGTTTGATCAATAATTTCATCGTTGGAGCTAACGGTCTGTTTTTGTAAGACGTGTCACTCAAAAAATTCGTGTACATGAGTGAAGAAATTCATTTTGGGGTTTTGTATCGCAAATGTCACTTTGAATTGAGTGAAAACGTAAGAGTTGTCGTTTTCGTCTCTTTTTTTGGTTTCCACAATGCGATTTGAAACGTCACAAACTTCAAAAACAGATGTTCACAAAAAAGTATTCGCCAAAGAAAAAAGGCAACAGAATTTAATATTAAAAAAAATACAGTAAAACTCGGTTAAGACGGACCCTCGGTTAATACGAACTTATTTAAAAGTCCCGAAGTTTTGGCAACAATTTTCATATAAAATACATCTTTTAATACGAACTCGGTTAATACGAGCCCTCGGTTATTACGAACTGTTTTAAGCAGTCCCAAAAACTCGTTTTCATACAAATTACCATGTTTAGTACACTCTTTATCCGTTTAATGGGAAAGACCTAATATGAATTTCATATCCGTGGATGACATTCTAGATATAGATGCTAATGTTTTGAACATACTTTATCAGGTTAATCCTGCCGATGTTGAAAATTTGTCAAGTGATATATTCGAACAAAATCGTGTGCCGAAGAAGCTGACAATCATATTTTAGTAATAGAAAAACTTAAAACGAATGAAATCGTTAATTCAGTCATTCAGAAAAAAATAACACATTTTTTTTAATGAAGAATTTTAATTGAATTTTTAATTGTGAATGCATGAAATGCTAATTTTATTTTTTATTTATGTAAAAATCTTGTTTTTGGTTTAATAAATACATATTTTTAATCGTTAAAAATACCCGCTTAATACGAACCTCGCTTAAGACGAACTAATTTTTTTGGTCCCTCGGAGTTCATCTTAACCGGGTTTTACTGTAATACTTTTTAACAAAAAATTGTAATAAAAAAAAGAATAATGATTTTTATTTTTATTTTCATTTATATTTATTTACATTTTTAGTTGTAAATGTTTTTGTTTTTTTTTATACAAATTATATTTTTATATCCACTTTTAAAACAAAATAAATTAATTTCTAAACAAAATAAATTAATTTTTTTTTCAAGCAGAAATCAGCTGTTTTTGTTTATATTTCATTTATAGTGTTGGGTTGCCATCTACCAACGTAAAACGAGTTATTTGTATATGAAATAAACTAACAAAAACCGAAAAGCAATGTCATGGCAATCTCTACTGTTTGACATAACATAAAGCTTAACGTACTTAAACGTAAGTCACACGAACGAATTATAAAAACTCATTTCCTTACGTATTCGTTCGGGTGCCACACGTTCGTCTGAAATTATACACGTATTGTAAAAACAAGCCGTAAATCTTTTCCCACCGAGCCATTTCTTTAGGTTTGGAAATTGGACATAGAAAATAGTCGCTGGGGGCTAAATCTGGAGAATATGGCGGATCAGGTACCAATTCGTAGCCCAATTCATATAATTTTCCATTGAGACTGCACACGTGTGCCCCCGTGCATTATCTTGATGAAAAGAACTTTTTTCTTAGACATATGAGGTAGTTTTTTTAAATCCTCGTTAAATCGGTCCAATAAGTTGGCAGACTATTCGCCGTTTATTGTTTTTTCCATTTTGAAGGTGGATTATTGCGCGTGCATCCCAAAAAAACTGTTGCCATCACCTTATTGCCCGACAAATTTACCTTGGCCTTCTTCGGAGCCGGTTCACAGGGAGAAACCCATTGTTTAGACTGCTGCTTGGTCTCCGGAGTGTTTGCAAATTATGACTTTAAAAGTTGTCATACATTGATTATTCGGCCGGAAAGTGAAACATCCATTGATCGTATTTACAGTAACATCTTAAATTGTTTGTCTATTGAATCCGCTTGTAAAGAGTCTATGAACAACTTCTATAAAAATAAACTTGATGAAATTCAACGTGATCCAAAAACAGCTGGAGGTTTTTAAATGAGACACTTGGAAGGATTCCGAAAAAAGCAATAAATATTAAAGATTCTAATGGTCAGCTTATTTTAGATGATTCTGAAAGGGCGGACGTACTAAATAGTTATTTTATTCAATCAATTAAGGACGTCAAGCTGAAAATTGAGCAATTTCCAACTGACTCATATAATTCTTTACGAACAATGGTACGTAATAATAATATATTTCATCTTAATAATACAACATATGAAGAGGTACAGGATGTAATATTAAAGATAAAGCCAAATAAAAGCTCTGTACATGATAATATATTGCTAATGTCAGCAAAATCTTTTGCTGAAAATCAGCGAACTGATTTTTAGCAACAAAATTTGTAGATTCAGCAAAAGTTTTGCTAACACTTAGTAGATTAGAAATAAAAAAGCCTTGCTAAAAATTAATAAATTTTTTGCTGAATTTTAGTAGACTGAAAAAAACGCAAAAAATTTGTAGAAAAATTGTAAGTTAGTTAATTTATTTGATGAAAATCATAAAACATATTTTTGTGATTCTTTTAAAAATAATTTACTATAATAACGAAATATAAAAATTTTCATTTTCCCACATTGACGACATGAATTAATTTAATATCTGAAAATATATAGAAATAAATATATATGTATGTATGTATGTATGTATCTTTATTTACAAATATAAAAATAAAGAAATAAATTAATTAATTAACAATGACATTAGTCGTCTGTTATAAATATATAAATATATATGTAATTTAAATATTAAAATATTAAAAAGTATAAACAAGTTTAAAAAATATTTATTAAATGTTTATTAAATGTAGCAAAAACTATAGCTGTTAAAAAATAGAATTTATAAAAATTCATTCATTATTGATTTTCTATAGTTTAATGCAATTTTTACATAACTATGGAGTATATTCCATCCGTTGAATATTTGGCCATTCAAAATATTTTTGAGTTCATTTTCATCTAGATAGGTTTTACCAAAATGTCTGTTTCTGATTTCCCTAAAAATTGGACATCTTGCCATAAAATGTGGTAAAGTTTCGTCTTCACCTGTATTACATAACGTACAAGTTTTACTTTGTGTTGTGTTAAAATTGTTTGCATTTAGAGGTAACAAATCACACCTTGCTCTAAATACGTTTGAAATTTGCCATTGGTTTTTTAAATTTTCTATATAGTTTATGCCCACTTTATGATCTAATAATTTGTAAAAACGCGATTCACTGTTAATTGCTTGTTGTTTTAGTTGTTCAGAGGTTCTTGATTTTAGTTCTTGGATCAAAATAGTTCCACTGTGAATCCATTCTTGCGCAGAAATATTTTCATACGCAAATTGGACTCCAAAATCTCTACTTAGATTATTAATCGCCTTTGCCCAAAATATATTATCTCGTAATACAATTAATGACAGTTTATTTGGCAATCTGTTTTGGTTGTACTGAAATAGCGTTTTGTAAATATAGTTCATATGCAAATTTAACGTATAAAAATGACTGCACTCTGCATTTGTTTCCAAAAACAAAGTGTAGTTGGGTGCAAAATCTGGAAGTTTTAAAATTCTCTTCATAAAATAACGCTGTAGTTTATCTACCTCTTCAAATAAATAGTATCCCCATATCTGAGCCGCATATGATTGTATGGATCGACAAACTGCTTGAAAAAGCTTCCATTTAGATTTTAAACTTATATTTGGTTTGTTTAGAAAACTTTTCCACGTTGAGTTAATACTATTCTTGGAAGATATATTTCTTTTTTGAATATGTTTCTTAAAACTCATTTGCGGTGTCAAAATTACACCCAGATAGTTGTACTCATTTACAATTCTGACTTCTTGATTTTTATACCAAATCTTATCTCTTGATGCCAGTCTACCACCTTTCCTAAATACCATCATTTCTGACTTCAGCATATTAACTTCCATGTTCCATTGCTCACAGTAATTTTCCAAGTTTATTACCATACTTTGTAGAGTTTGTATATCATCAGCTAATAAAACAATATCGTCTGCATAAAGAAGCAAACGTACGTTAAAATCATCTATTAATAGCCCACCACCCAGGTGTTCGTGAAGATCGTTTAAATATAGAGTGAAAAGCAAGGGTGACAAAAGGCACCCTTGTTTAACACCTGTATAAGTTTCAAAGTACTCAGAAACCTCATTTCCGTTCCAAACTGCTGATTTTGTGTGTCTGTAGACGTTTTCTATAAAATTTACTACTTTCGTTGACATACCTAAAGCATGTAATTTATAAATGAGCGGTTTTCTTGGCACTCTGTCAAATGCAGCTCTAAAGTCAACGAAAAAAGCATAGGTTTTCTTCTTTTCATTCATTTTTGATTTTACTATAACCGATAGATTATATATATTATCGACAGTTGAATAGTGTGGCCTAAACCCTGCCTGAAACTCATTCAAAATATTATATTGTTCTACCCAATTAGTAAGTCTAGAGTTAACGATACCCATTAACAGCTTTGCAGCACAGTTCATAAAGGAGATTCCTCTATAATTTTCAGCACTATTCATGTCTCCTTTTTTGTAAATTGGGAATATAATACTGCGTGTAAACTCTTCTTCCACTTTTCCGGTTTCAAAAATTACATTAAATGCTTTAGAAAGTTCAATAAGAAACTCATCTGATGCATATTTAAACATTTCATAAGGCACTCTATCATTGCCTGGGGCTTTATCTGGTTTTGTTTTCTTAAGAGTGGATTTGATTTCCTGTATAGTAATAATTTTGTCTAATTCGTGATTTCGATGAAGCATTGGTGCATATTGAATATTTAATGAAATTTGTGGTTGGTTTAATAGCAATTGAAAGTATCTTTTAAAATCTTCTGCAGGTATTGATGTTCCAATTTTAAAGCAATCACCTCTAATTTCTTTTGCTAACTTCCACCATTGTTTTGAATCATTAATTTGATTGATTTTGTTGTTGATTTTTTCGTAGTACTCTTTTTTACTTTTTCTGCATTCGTTTACATATAAATATTTTGCTTGCAAGTATTTTTCTTTATCTTGTGGATCATTAGTTTTTCTGAATTCATTTAGTAGCTGAAATGATTTATCCCTTGCTTTCAAACAGTCATAGTTAAACCACTTTGATTTGAATATTGTAGCATTTTTATTGTGTTTAGGATTTGGCACTGAAATATTAATCAAATTGATTAGGCGCTTTAGATTCATGAATTCCCCTTGTGTTCTTTGCAGGTTTTTATTAAGGTTTTCTTGATATTTTTCTTTATATGTATCTTTCCATCTAAGTTTTGGCAGCAGATTTAGCTTCTTTTGATCTTCACCCACTGTTTTTACCATCAAGTTTAATTTAAGCGGCATGTGGTCTGACCATATTTGTGAGTCAATTTCAAAACGTTCAATATACTGAACAGCATCAAGCGCTACTGTACAAATATCATTAACAGATCTGCCTGGATTGCTAAGAAAAGTAAATTCACCGCTTTCATCACCAAGCGTACGACCGTTTAATACTACCAATCCAAAATCATTACAAAACTCCCACAAATTTCTGCCCTTTGTATCAATGGTATCATCTTTGGATTTTCTTTCCATAGATCCTGCTTTAAAATTAGAATTATGAATTTCTTCTAATTCCTGTTGTAGTCTACCAATTCGTACGTTCATATCACCTACTACTATCGCATTTTCAAAATGATTATTTGAAAATAAACTTTTCAGCACATTGAATTCCTTAGACCAGTCTGCACCTCGGATATAAACAGGTACAATATTGAAATTGATTGCGTTTATTTGTATTTTAAGAATTACCATGTCATTTATTACATTAAAAGAGTGTTTTATACGACTATTTTTCAAATGTTTATTAAAGCCATATACACAACCTCCACTTGCTCTACCATAAATACTAAAACGACTTGCAGGCTTCCAGTACAACTCAAAATTGTTAAAATACTTTTTCCAACTGTCTATATTATGCTCTTCTACGTGGGTTTCGAATAAGGCAAATACGTCAAAGTCACACACATATTTAAAGAATCCTGGAACCAGACATTTATTACCTAGGCCGTGAATATTATACGCTACTACATTTAAATAAATATTTTTATAATTTAGTTTTTTGACATAGAATTTTTTAACAAAATATCATAATTAATATTAATTTTTTCAAAATCATCCTTATATAATTCTTTGATAGTATCATATCCTTTCTGTTTACCGCACACTAGAGTTTTTTCCTTATTCCATTTTAAAAATTTATCTTTAATCTTTATTCGATCATCAACAACGTTCACTCGGTGTAAATCGCTTATTTCTTTAATCTCCTTTTTCATTTGAAGCATAACTCTTTTTTCTTGTTGTTTTTCCGCATTCAAATCTTTTTCCACGTAAATTGAGGTTCCAGCTAAATTTTTTGCATTTTTAAGGATATGGTGTACACTTTCTGTTGAGTCCAATTCTACTAACACGGTCATCTTTTCTTCTTTTCATAAAGTTTCCTGGTAGATCTTATCATTGCGGTTTTAGGTAATTTAAGTTTTCCGAAACAAATTTTTCGAACTACTGCATTGGTTGAACTTTTTGCATTTAACCCTTTAAAAATTAAATTTTTGCTTTTTATTTGCAACTCTAATTGAGTGATTCGTTTTCTATCAATATCCTTATCAGCTTTCAAAACGTAAATATATATAACATAACAAAAATTTTCTTTCAATTACTTACATCAATGGTTGTCTGAATGATGCTATCGTTTAAAGGACGCAACTGCCGAAGAAATAAACAAAACGAAAAAATAAACAAAAACAAACAAAGCGAAAAAAACAACCCTTTTTGCAATAAGAAAATGGAACCATAAAAATCTACCTAAGATGTGTGACATTTCTGTATATGTTTGTTTGCAATTTGACCACACTATTATTATTCTATAAACATTTAGTTTAAATAAATAAATATTTTATTTTGTCTTTTATTTAATTAATAGACTTTCACAAGCCGGTGACAACGCAAAATTTAAGTTGTTTTAATCCTCAATTTTGTTTTATGTATGAAAAAGAGATACAAAAACTTCCATGGTTGATTTTTTTATATGTCTTATTAGAGTTGTACTTTTTAGTATCCTTTTTCTCTTCTCTACTACATCTTGACATGCCGCGACATTACTTCATTCTGCGTATATCTTTCAATCTGGTTGTCGCCCACACTATTGATGTGCTTATCAGCACAATTTTTTTTAGCAAAATTAATTAGTAAAACATTAGTATAAAACAGTTAAGTGCTGAATAAGTATAACAAAAATTTTAGCTGAAAACACGATTTTAGCAAAAAAATTTGCTAAAAAATAGTATACCTGATTTACAAGACGTTTTACTAACTTATTTTTTTGAGTAATTATTTTTTATAATATGGTAAATATGAGCATTTATCCTGATATTTTAAAAATTCATAAGGTAATACCGATTCCAAAAGGAATCAATAGACCAATCTCTATTTTGTCTGGCATTGATAATGTGTTCAAAAGAATCTTACACAATCAAATTTCTACTTTTATGAAAAGAAATAATTTGCTAAACGATGTTCAATAAGGATTCCGGGAAGCGTGTGGTACAGAGGAAGCTGCCGTAAATGTCGTTAATTTTATTTGTAAAGGTCTAGATGATGGACATTGTGGCGTGGCAGGTATATTTTACGATTTTACAAAGGCATTTGATATAATTGATCATGACATCTAGTTACAAAAACTTAAGTGTTATGGCATATGTGGTAGAGAACTATCTCTTTTGGGAAGTTATTTGAGAAATCGCAAGCAATTTGTCCAGATTGGTGCTAGTAAAAGTTCATTTCGTGAAGTTCACACTATTTATTGTTCACTATTTATCTTAATGACTTGAAAAATCTTGAACTTACTGGTAAAATTTTTATATATGCAGATGACATTAGTTTATTTTACCTTTACAAACAGTAGTTTATTTTACCCTACAGTTTATTTTACCCTACAGTGTATATTGAACGAGACTCGTCATTAATATCAGAGTTTACGAGAATAAATGACCTTCTTTTAAATGCAAACAAAACTCGATTGATGAGATTTAAAACATATTCGGATCATACCAATTTTAGTGTTTTTGTAGATGGAAAATAAATCATGGAAGTCAGTTCTATTAAGTATTTAGGCGTACAACTGCAAAGTAATCTTGCTTGGAGTCAACATATCCAGAATGTTAAGATAAAAGCAGCGCAAGCTGTTGGTTTTCCATACAAGTTTAAAAACAAATTTGATAAGAACACGAAATTATTAATTTATAATGCACTATTTCAGCCACTTTATTATTTAGCTATTTTGTATGGATATAAGAAAAGTTCCGAGTTAAAAGGGTTGCAACGTATGCAAAATAAAACTTTAAAAGTGGTAGCTAATCTTCCCATTATGCTCTAAACACATAGACAACAGCAGGCCACACAGCTACACGACTACAAATGCCGTTCACCGCAATCGTCGTCGTGTAGTCAGCTACTTAATTATTTTGAAAACGACAGCAACATCGTAAGCAGCTGATTTGAAGATTGACGTTTCAAAAAAATAAAATTAAAAATATATAAAATTATTTTTGTTGTGCCAATAAATTAAAAATATTATTACAAAACAATGTCTGAGGGAAGTTTAGTTAACTTTGTAACAGCCATTGCAAAAATAGCGCGAATTACTTCATCAGTATATGAAGCTCACACATTCTCTCAAAGAAGTAACCGAAGATGGTGGGTCCGCCCGGTAAATATAACTCGGGATGAAGAAGGGTTCTACAAAACATGCGTTCAACAATTGAAAGAAAAGGACGAAGAACATTTTTTTAAGGCAACTCGGATGAGCGTGGAAAATTTCAATTTACTGTTGACAGTGCTGAAGGAAAAACTTGAAAGATTTTCTTACAGAAAAGCCATAGATGCCGAAACGCGCTTGGCGTTAACAATAATGTAAGCAAAAGAGTTCCAAAAGTTATCGGTTATTTATACTAATGAAATTAATAATTTCAGTTACTTAGCACAAGGATGTAATGTCCAAATTGTTGCTTGGGCTTACAAGCTAGGAATCTCAACCGTTCGTAAAATTATTTATGAAACGTGTGATGCTATTTGGGAGGAGTTGAATGACTCGTATTTGTCTCCCCCTAACGTGACCGAGTTTTAAAACGATATCGGACAAATTCTATGTCAAGACGGGAATGCCGAATTGCTTAGGAGCTGTTGACGGTAAGCACATACATATAGTGTGCCCAAACAAAAGCGGTTCCTTGTACTACAATTATAAAAAAACATTTAGTATTGTGCTAATGGCAGCGTGTGATGCTAACTACGTTTTTACATACGTAGACGTCGGGGCCTTAGGAAGCCAGAGTGACGGTGGTATACTTGCCCGAAGTGAATTTGGAAAAAGATTACTGAACGGCACCTTGGAAGTTCCTAGCTCTGCAAACTTACCAGGAACTGATACGGATTTCCCTTACTATTTTGTCGGTGATAGCGCATTCCCGTTAAAAAACAATTTAATGCGACCATTTCCCGGCCATAACTTGCCACAAGACAAAGACAAATTCAATACAATGTTGTCTAAAGCTCGAGTGCATATTGAAAATGCCTTTGGCATTTTAGCCAACAGATGGAGGATACTACATACAACTATGAATATGTGCCCAACAAATGCTGACAAAATTGTGTTAGCCACTGTAGTGCTTCACAATTTTTTAATGCTGCAAAAAGACAGGAACTATTACACTATTGAGCTTGTTGACCACTCAATTGGCAACCGCGAAATTCAGGGTCAGTGGAGAGAACAGACTAATACTTTGCCATCCTACCAACCTAGATCAGCTAACCGCTCATCTAATACTGCATTTCAACTAAGAGATACATTAAAAGACTTTTTTCAAATTCATACTGTGTAACATACACATTTTTTATTAACATAAAACATTGTTTATTTATATCTAAATGAAAAATTAATGTAGTAGCAGTGTATTACAATATTTTACAAGATATGATTTACTTTTTGAACTAATAACGTATTTTAGTTCAAAGTTGAAAACTGAAAAAAGCAAATTGTTTTAAAAGATTATACTATGTGAAAAATGGACCACTTAGTTCGAGAACAAGAGTGCTGACCACCGATTCTATAAAACTGACATATGATAATAACTATGGCGTTCTCCGTTTTTAATCTATGGCTAAGTTTTTTTTGCAAAACTTGATTAAAGTTTGGACTATTTTTTTGCATAAAAAATTTCTATTTTAAAGATTGTTAATTTTGTTGAGTTGGAAAATTTTCAAATCATTTGGTACATTTGGTTTATTTCGAAAGGTATACATAGCTAATATTTGGAAAGGTGTACATATCAAGGGTTTATATTCAAATAGTGCTATCTGCAAGCACAAAATATCGGGGAGACCGTAAATAAAAATGTTTGTTATACCATTTCTACATGTATTAATCAATCGAATTTATATGATATCAATTAATTCTCCTATTGATTTGCAATGAAAAAATTAATTTAATAAATGACATTTAAATAGTAAAAGAGTTTATTGTAAAAATTTATTTTAAAATAAAACTGCAGATAGCACTATTTGAATATAAACCCTCAATATATTGTAGTATTTTTCGCCATTTTGAAAGGCTATGTCAAAAAAAATAACATTTTTTTGCATATTTTAATTGCTAATAATGATCTTTTAGGTTACATACAAACTTCATTTTGGTTTATGATTTAAAAACTTAAAAATTGATAAAATCTGTGAATTTCGTTGCTATTGGTTAATTTTAGATCAAAAATATTGCCAAAAGTCCTTTAAGTATTTTCCAACTCAAAAAAATTTAAAATCTTTAACATAGAAATTTGTTTATTCAAACAACTGCATTAAATAGTCACAACTTTAATCAAGTTTTGCAAGAAAACTGAACCATAGATTAAAAAACGAAGAACGCCATAGTAATTAGTATATCTCGATTTTGGAAATGTTACATAGTGTTATTTATTATTATTTTATTTACCCTAAATTTCGAAAAACCACGTTTGGCATTTAGAATAATATTGTTCGTTTATAAAGAGGTTAAAGCATGACCTTAGTAGCTTTAGAATGAGATATAATATGGAAAAAATACAAATCCGCTTTTGGGTTGCTTCTATTCAAATTCAAAATATAAATCATTCAAGGCCATTTAAAAAAAATTAAAATATTATTGATAAAATATGATTGATTGAAATAAATCATATTATGTAAAATTTGTAACGCACTACTACTTAGTTGCAAGGTACTGTATAGATAAGTATTAAATTAAAATAAATGAACATGGTGGTGGGTAAGTATTAACATTAAATAAGTAAACAAAAACATGAAATATTCTATAAATACCACCCCTATTCCCAAAACAATTCAGAATAAAAATGATTCTTTTTCGTATCTAAACTCATATTATGGGCGTTCTTTAGTCTTATTTCCGGACTTATTTTGTTTCTTTAAAAAATCCACGATTTTGTGTTTATTAACCAAAAATGATATTTTTGTCTGAATTTAAAAACACTTGTCAGCTAATATAATGCGAAAGGAAAACATGTTTGTTGTTATAAATAAGTATATAAACTGTTATTAAATTAACTAAATCCGAAATGGATTTATGAAATAATAAATGTTAATAAGATTTTAATTCAGACAAAAATTAAATTTTTTCAACAAACGCTAAATCACGCCTTTGTTTTAAGGAAACAAAATAAATCCAAAAATAAGTCCGGTGATGAAAAAACGCCCCTATTGTTGATGTAATAAACGAATAATTTTATTATGATTCGTTTTTGGGAACAGGGGTGTAAAGTCTCTTTGGGATTAGTTAAAAATAAGGAACTTTCTGAGATCAGTAATTACATATGTAAATATTATATACCATTATAATACCTTTGGAATAAAATGATTCCATTTCAGCAAACACAAGAGCTGATACCTGGGCTTCAATTTTGTTCACAACACTTGCTGGCATGTTTGCCTCCTTTATTTTTGCTGCCAAACTCGCAAAATGAAGTGCTGTGGAGTCTGTTAGTTTCACTTGTAACTGCTCCACAAGTTTCGGCGATGCTTGATGCAGCCACATCAAGAAATTCTTGGAACTTATCGCTGTCGTTTTCTAAAAAGTATTAACTTTTAGACCATTTCTAGACATATGTTAAAAAGGACAAGGGAGCAACTGCAGTTTAACCTGCATAGACCCCGATTTTTTAAATTTTTTGTCCTAATGTAGCACTTTCTAGTGCAGATTTAATTTTGCATTTTTTTTTTACGGACACGCCTCCTTTCGAGTGGGCGGGGCTTTAAAGTTGAAAAACTAAAGTTCAACATCTTCAAAACTACTTATCGGATTTCGAAGAAGTACACCACTTGAAAGGTCTCTAAAATACCTTTCTAATGTAGTCTAATATGACCCCACATATTAACCCATTTCGTCCCAATTAAAGATTTATTTTTTTCATGACTTTTTTGGTAAAAATCGTTTTTATTCAAATTTGACCTTTATACCGATAAGAAAACTATATTCAGCTAGCCAACTTTCCAACATTTCGTTTGAGGTACCATATGGCTCATTAGCTGTTTAAATGGAAAAGTTATTTGGGGTCAAACTTGTACCTCGCAATCAGTTTTTTAGTTTTTTGTTTATTAATTATGGTGTCCATTGATATGTATTACTAGACCTTATGCAATTTCCGTTATTAACCCATTTCTGCCAAAAAAGTTTTTTTTCCTTATCCGGCCTTCGGCCGGGCTTTGGGGTATTCTCCTATTGGTATGCGGTTTGTCCAGCTTCGCTGAGTAAGTTTTTCTGCCAAAAAGTCTCTTTTTGCTTTCGATTGATATCAAATAATATCCACTAGTATATGGAAATAAACAAGTTATAAACAAATAAACTAAAAAAAATGCAAAGTCCAAGTTTGACCCCAAATAACTTTTCCATTTAAACAGCTAATGGGCCGTAAGGTACCTCAAACGAAAGGTTGGAAAGTTGGCTAGCTGAATATGAATAGCTTTTTATCGGTATATAGGTCAAATTTGGAATAAAAACGATTTTTATCAAAAAAGTCATGAAAAAAATAAGCTTAAATCTTTAATTGGACGAAATGGGGTTAACATGTGGGGTCATATTGGGACCACATTAGAAAGGTATTTTAGAGACCTTTCAAGTGGTGTACTTTTTTTCGAAATCTGATTAGTAGTTTCGAAGATATTTAACTTTTAGTTTCCAACTTTAAAAGCCCCGCCCACTCTAACGGAGGCGTGTCCTCAAAAAAAATATATATATGTCGGACTCACAACAAAATGTGTATCTATGAAAAGAATATTAGAGTGATCGGATCTATGCAGCAAAACTGCAGTTTAGCCAAAGACAAGTGTATAGCCGTACCTTTTTTCCCCGTAAACTTGTTGATGACTGTGAAGGGGTAGACATGAAGCTATCAACAGAATCTACCTCAATTATATCAGGCAAATCATGTTCGCAATATCTTCCTTCAAAATATTTCCGACAGTGCTAAAAGGTACAAATATAATTTATATTTTGTTGCATTTTTAGAATACTACCTACCTTCTAGAACTTGCTACATTATCCAAAAAAGACAATGCCTCTAAGTACCCTCCAACTCTTTTTTGGGTGGTTTCAGCACTACTGCCAGAAGCAAGTTGCTCCATTCTTTTGCACCGCTTGTAGGAGTCACGGAGCCCTTTCCATCGTTTCTTGCATTCTTTTTCTGTTAAATAAATAGGTTACATATAATAACTATCATTCATTCTTGTCATAAAATTGCTTACCATCTAACTTTACACTGGCTGCAACCTCCCTCCAGACATATTCTTTTTTTTTTATAATTTTATAGTCTGGGTTTCCCAGATCGTACAAATTGTACGGTTGCGCACTTCCTCTATCAATAGTTCATCCATCATTTTACCTAAAATCTATATATTTATACTATTTAAAAGGAAAAATATAAATAAAGTACTTACCAACTATAAAAAACCAAACAAAAAAGCCACACAATTGAAAAATATGAACAGCTGTTTATTGCAGAAATAAGTGATGCAACTTTCAACTATATACAAAAAAGCGCAAAAAAAAACTCTGCGAAAAAATTACTATTTTTTTTTTGTGAAAACTTCAAAGGACCATGACTCGGAAACTATGGGCTGCCTCCAATTTGTTCTCTCTTATTTTTCGTTTTCTATTACGTACGAAAATTTTGTTCCATTTGGAGCAGCTGCACTAAACTAGATTTGTTTCCATATTTTAAGCTGTTATTTTTCTCACTTTTGTTTTCATATTGGCAGCACTTATTTGTTTATTGTAGCTAACAAATTAGAAATTAATCTAAAGTTGACTACAGCGACAATGGTAGTCGTGTAGCTGGTAGCTGTGATGTCTTCAAAATAATCGTATTCATATGAACGTGTGTATTTTATTTTTGACAGATTGTCGCAAGTAGCCTGCTGTTGTCTAAGTGTTTAGAGCATCACACATTCAACTTTAACATTATATACCGACGTTTTTAAGACTGTATTACCTATGGCATTTACAAAATGAAATGAGAATTTAAGAAAACATCCTAAGAATTTATTATTTTTTTAACATATTTACCATGCTTATAGAGAACTTCGCTTATAACTTACTAAATTGTCCTGTCCCTACGAGTTCGTTATAACGGTACTCCACTGTATTATCTAATAAATAATATAAATTATTCATTGTTAGTGATGTTTTAGTAATTTAATCACTTTTTATAAGATATTATTAACCTTAAATAATTGCAGGTAGGGGTGAGTGCTCCGGAGTCTCTGCCCTCTATCTCAAAACGGTTGAGCGCAAGAAAAAATGTTTGTAACAAAAGTTGTTACAAATTGCATGACCTACAATTTTTATAAGCGATGTTGACATCATTGGAGCTATAGAAACCGAGATAATCGCTAAAAACAGATTTTTGTGACCTTTGACCTTAAATAACTCACGACGCAGACACGATATTTTATGAGACTTTTGAGACAGTATTTAGAACACCAAAATAAAGCCATATACGAGTTTCCAGCCTATTACCTCGAATTCGTTTTTAAGTGTTTAAACAGCATTGGTCATCACACCATACATTTTTCGAGTTATCAGCACTCGACCAATACAAGGAATAATATGAATTTAGCAGTAGCATGGTGTAGGCTAGAAACAACGAAGCAACGTGTTAAGTACATGGGTAGTCGTGAATATAATAATTTACCGCCAAATTTGAAAAATATAAATAGCATTTCTTTATTCAAAGCAAGTTTAAAAAATTTTTTACATCAAAACATAGAGGAACTTCTAATGTAATTATAATTCATATTGAATGTTAAAATATTATTTTTAATATTGTTTTCTATTTATTTGAATATTGTTTTTTTTTTTGTATTATTATTATTGCCAAATCGCCTCTAAAATGCCTTCAAGGCGCAGAGACACATAAATTGTAATGCATTTTTTTTTTTTGTTGAAAATAAAAGAATTAAAAAAAAAACGATTGTGCAGCCTCCCCATAGTATTTATTAAGATTTTCCTATGGGGAAATTCACTTTTTTCCATTTTTAAAAAATTAATGAGGTTGTATTTTT
>CM037854.1:197904076-197940164 GCA_021234595.1 Delia radicum
TAATTAAAAGAACCGTTGTTAACCCATTTTTTACAAAACTGTCCGTAGTTATGCAACGAATTCCCTGTTCGGGCTTCGAAAGTTCGGCAGATAGAAAATACTTTGGCTGCCGAACTTTTAACTTTATAGCTGAACTTCTACTCTTTCGTTGAGGTTATACCAAAAAACCGACTGTGCGGTCGGACACTATTATTTATGTTTTATAACTCAATAGTACTCAATTAGATTAAAATAAAGAGTACTGATCTCTAAGACATTTAAAATTTCTTAATTAAAAAACTTATTAGATAAAATTGTATCAATTTTTATGTAATCTGAGCATATTTGACAGACGCATTTTTCGAATCAAATTATATGAGATTAGATCCCATGCCGTTTTTCGGATCAGATGAGATGTGATGTTTAGTTATATGTTATACTATATACAATCATATATGATTATATCGGAACTTTTTTCGTCGCGTAATTTGTTCTTTTTAATAAATGGTAAAATAAGTTTAAAAAAAATCATTTCTTTGTAGTTTAAATATATTTTCCTTAAAAAACAAAGTTTACCGATTACTTTTCATATAAACTGCAACTACTATTAAAATATCGTGAGTGTAGCACAAATGTTTTCGATTTAAGGACCAAAAACTAGGATTTTTTCGAAAAAAATCGCTATTTTTTCCTAACCTTAACCGTAATGAGGCACGTGTTAATATATCGGATTGCTCTGAAACTTAGCCAAGCAGATTTTCTAGCCTATGGGCACAGTTTAGACAAGTGCTCCGAAAGATAGAACCAAAAACAAATTTTCTCATATAACCTTGTAACGACCCTAGTGTGCAGTGAAAATCTAAAAGTTTAAATATTTCAAAAACTAACAGTGAAATTTCAAAATTTTTGACAGATTCGTGCTCAGCATTCCGAAATTATATAAAAATTATGTATGCAATACAAATTTCAAATATATTAAAATTTAATATTTTCTAACTAAACTTATTTTATTAAATAAATCCCTGCTGTAGTACTCTCTGCTTTAAACTTCCTTATTTTTCTTATTAAATTTATACAAGTTTTCTTTAATGCTTTAATATTATCTTAAAGTCGACGACTACCTTTTTTCTGCAGTACTCTTTAACCAACAACATAAATAACCTTGATTTAAAATATGCCAAAGGAAAACACAAAAAAAAACTAAATTTTAACAGACTTTAAATGAGACGAAAAAAAATATACACGCACATATTTTCAAAAAAAAAAAAAAATATTTAACAGCTGTTAAATTAACAGAATGTTAATTATTAACACCCACACTATAACAGTAGATGTGGCAAAACAACTGGTAAATTAACAGAGTTTGAAAAATATAGTATATTGTATGTAAAAAAACCTGCACAAGTATAAAGCTGTCCTGCAAGGACAAGAGCTGCAAAACTTGATTTATTATATTAAAGACACCCGTCAAAGAGTAGTTGGCAAAAAAGAGTTAAATTTAGAGAGGACGAAAAAAGCCCATTTTAGAAAGAGAGAGAGTTGAAAATTTATGACATTAAATAAGTTTTTTGTAAGGTTTAAAGAGGCTGAATTTTTAAAAGAGTAGAACTTTAAGAGGTTTTAAATATCGAGCAAGAGCTCGAGATTTTTGAACTCAGGTTTCGATAGCTTTTGTTAAAAACTTTTTTTATTTTTAAAGAGAAAAATAGTTTACTGGGAGAGATTTAAGCTCTTACATTTATTTGTTTTTTATTTTGATTCTTTTTTTTTTCACTTATAAAAAAATCAAAACAATAAATCAAAACAGAGAATTTTATAGACGTATTTTTTTTGCACATTTTTCTTTTCTCTGAAAAGCGCATGTGATTAATAGAGAGTTTTTTTTTACAGAGAGATATTAAAAGAGAAAAATATGTATGAAAAATATTTGTAATGTAAATATATTAATAAAATTTAATTATAAAAAAAAAAAATAGTAAAATTTTTCTTTAATATTTGTTTTTTTATTACGATATTCATTTTAAAAGTTTTTGTTTGTTTTAAGAGCATTATTATTTTTACTTTTCTTTTGGTGAGTTGAATTTGTGTTTATTTCTGAGAGTGCGCTGGTTTTATAAGAGTGCTTATAAACAATTGTGTGTTGTTAGTGTAATTACAACAAGTCATTTATCAATTTAATGTTAGAGTATAAAACTCATTTATTGCTTAACAATTTGACACTTTATAGATGATGTACTCTTGCTTTTGCAGCTGAAAGAGAGAGAGAGAGCATTAATGTTTCATTTCAATAGATTTGTTTAGTTGAGTTGTGTCGGTTGTATTGTGTTAATATTTTTATGTGTTGGGTGCAATACTTCTTACACATTTTAGTTGGGTTTTTTTATATAAAAATCCCTCATTATCATGATGAGGGAATGAATGTTTTGTATGGGATTTTGATAAATCGGGGAATATATTTCATATATATATATATTTGGTGTTCTTCGTATAGAGTTGTTGTTGTTGTAGTTGTAATAGCTGCTGTAGTTATTTCTACTGTTATAGTTTTTGGTCTGTTATAGTATTGTCGTTATTTTTGTTGAACGACAAAAGAAAACCAGCAACAACACCAAACAACGGTTCATGTGTGTGTTATTTTATGTTTTTTTTTTGTGGGCTGCTGTCAGGCTCTCAACGTTGTCAGTGTCAAAAAGATGTTTTAGTCGACAACATAACGCTTTAACGAAATCATGTCGAGAAATTTATTTTTATTGAAAAATAATATATTAATTTAAATTTAACTAAATTAAAAGGCAAATATTAAAAAAAAAAAAAACATTTCTCTAAAAAAGTGTAAAAATTAATTTAAACAAGTGTAAACTTAAGAAAAGTTCTAAAAGTTTTTTTTTTTTTTTTTTTTGAAAACAATATTAAGTCCATCAAGTTTTGTTTCAGTTGTGTCAAGTGTCAATAATTTGATTGAATGAAAGAAAGTGTGCAATTGTTGGGATATAATTATTTATATTATTGCTCAACTCTCTCTGGGTTATAAAAATAAATTGCAGTTGATTTACTGCGCAGTTTTGGTTTATAAAACTTAAAGCTTCTTCTTTATGGATTTTCGGAGGATTTCAATAACAGCAGGCAATTTCTAAAAGGAAAATTGTACTACTCGTTTAGTCGCTTTTAAGACTTTGTTAAGGCGACATTTAAATTTGATGTATAACAAATTATATTACATCAAATTTTTAATTGAAACTCCAAAAAAAAACAAGCAAAAAATACGTAAATTTTGGGGGAAAAAACTCTAAAAAAGTGAATACAAAAACTTTACCAAAAACTAGTCAATTTAAAAAAAAAATCAACAACATAAAAAAAATTAAAATTTATAAAACACTAAAAAACAAAAAAAAAAAACATTTAAAGAATTTTTGAATATCTGAAAGAAAAATATTCTGTGATTTATCTGTTATTTTAATTTAACTTAAACAAAATTCTCTAACATAAATGAATTGCTTTTTAAAAAAAAAATTTTATTTTCTTTATAAACATATCATATGAATTATTATTTTTTTTTATAAAATGTGCTAATAAATCATTAAATGAAATCATAAAATAAGAACAAAAAAAAAAAAAAAACAAAACCACCCACCCAAAATTCTTAAAACAACAAAATTATAAGAAAACAAAGGCAACAGTGTTTAACAATAAAACAAACTTAAGAATACAACAACAACAACCACAACAACAACAAAAAAAGAAATGTCAACCCTACATTTTATTTAAAAAGTTTGACCATTGTGACACATGATTTATTTGCCGCGTGTGTTATTCAAACGTTGAGTGTTTTTGATCGAAAGCTGAATATAAGATGGAATATTAAAAACAACACAAAAACAGCAAATGACATTGACATAAACATTGTCAAAAACATTCTCAACAATAACAAAAACAACATGAGAAGAGTGACAACTACATATTAAACAAATTTAAACAATTTTTGTGTAAAAACAAAATTTGACATAAATTCTCAAACCTAAAATTAATATAAAGAACTATTTGTTTTTTTTTAATATTACAACAAAATTTTAATAGTTTATGGCTATTGTGTGTTATTTGTCTCGTCGCCTGCCGCTCTTCCTCCTACCTCATTTTCGCCCTCTGTTAATATTGAATTAACAAGTGTCTCTTACGCGTTTAACTAAATGCTTGTTGATTTGTTTTGTGGTATTTGCCATATCGTTGCTGTGTGTGCGTGTGCCTTCTTTGTCGGTGTTCATAGAGGATTTCCGCGTGTGCGTTTTTAAATCAGTGGGGTTTATTTATGTTGAGTGTGTTGTGTGTGTTTTTTTGTAAATGCAGACACGACCCTTGTTTTGTGGTTTTATTTAATATTGTGCGGCTCGTTGTGTTTAGTATTGACAAATTCACATTATGATGCTGCACGAGGCTGTTATGTTGGAAATCTATCGACAGGCATTAAATGCAAGGTGAATATTAAATATATATATATTTTTTTTTTAATTTCATTATATTAGTTTTTTTTTATCAATTAAAATAATATGTTGTTTGGGCGTTCTTTCCTTAAAATAATTTAAAATGCATAATTAATAATTTGGGCTGACAAATAAGTTAAGAATTAGGCCAAAGTTATTGTACGGGATTATAAAAAATATGACTTCGGTATGTTAAACTCTTTTTTTTTATTTAAAACTGGACAAACTTTTCATTCTCCACACAGGAAATAAGTTGGTTGGAATTCCATTTCAACCAACAAAATTTAATCATTATTCCATAATTTTAATTGTAAGTAGTTAAAATTCATCATCACAATAATTAAACTATATTGTAAACAGCAAATATATAAAATTAACCAAAACACAGTCACATCATTCAATATTGATTAGAAATCAATATTGAAAAAATATTATCTTCTACATAAACTTTAACCCTCTAACTGGCAAACGATGTTTGCAACGAAATTCATACCATGTGCTAAACTCGAAAAACAAATAATAAGTTCTTCCACAAAATTGTTTATCGTTGCCTAATTTAGGCGATATGAGCCAAAATATTTTAGGGTACATTTTGAAAACTAAAGCATATAACAGAGAAGTTTTGGACAAAAAAATATTTCTCTTACCAAGATATAACCACGCTCGAAAAATAATTTGTTTTCTGCTCCTATTTAAAAAGATATCGGGATTTTCGCTTTTTGAAAAAGCGAAATTAGGCGAAAAAGTATCTAAACTTTAATTTATATTGTTTCAAACTTCAACGCTTTGCTATTAATACCTAATGTCTTCTTTTTGAAAAATTTCATAAAAATCTGTATATTAGTTTATAAGTTAAGACGATGTCCTTTAGAGGAACTCCTGATAAAATCCTGTGAGTCCTTGGATCTAAAGTAAGGACTTATTATTAAAGATAAAGCTTTAATCTTACTTATATTTTATTATAAATAGTTTTTAGTCAACTGAAATTGGTTTTTTAGATTTTAGAAAACTATATTTTTCTTTAAAAATAATTAGTTTTTGAAATTTTACGAAATTTTGATTTTGAAGCTTTCTAGCTTCCAAACCGTGGACGGCACACTAAAAATTTCTTCGCAAAATATTTAGCAAAATTAGTTTTCTATCGGAATATGTGAATTGCCGTAAATTTTATGAAGGCTACCCTGAGGTACCAACAACAAACCACTTTTCGGAGATTTTATCTCTTGAATAAACTATTTGCATTTAAAATCAAATATTAGTTTCGCCTACAAAAAAACAATCAGCTCTATTTAAAATATTAGTTTTCGTCACCAATTTTAAAATAATATAAAGTTTCTTATAGTTTTTGTCCCAATTTCTATTGTCCATACAAATCCATTTTTAGACAATCATATTAAACTAGAAAGAAGAAAAAAATATTCAAGGTAGAAATTTGAAAATACTAATTCAAATTGAGTTTAGGATAGAGGTAAAGTAATTGCCTGACAGGCAGCAGGTCACCAGTTCGACTCCAGCGGCATAAGAATTTTTTTTTAATAAAATAATTTTAAAATAACTTATTCAATTTTTTTAGTTTTGGTAACTAATAAAATATTGAGATCAGTAACCGAATTTCTGTTGCACATACAAATCTATTTTTAGACATACATATTTAAATTTTAAACAAACAAACATTCAAGATTGAAATTGGAAAATACAAATTAAAATTGTGTTTAGCCTAGAGGTAAGTTAATTGCCTGACAAGCAGGATGTCGCCGCTTCGATTCCAGTTCGCGGATAAGAATTTGTTATTAATAAAATAAATTTAAAATGATATACAATTTTTTTATAGTTTTGTTAACTCTAATAAAATATTGAGATTAGCACATACAAATCTATTTTAGACAAATATTTACATTTGAAGCTAGAAAATATTCAAGGTTGAAATTAAAAAAAAAATATTTTAATTGGGTTTAGGCTAGAGGTCAGTTCGAGGCATATAATTTTTTTTATTAATAAAATAAATTTTGTTGAACGCGTGTGAATCTACTTGATAGAATAGTATAGTCCATAAACATAAAATATTCAATTGTTACAATAAAATTTCGAAATTTGTAAATAAATGTCGGTTGTTTCAGTAGTATTACAATTTAATAATAGTGATAGTACGTGGAACCACAAAAATTCGGTTGGCAAAAAATTCGGTTGCAACTCCGACACTGTTTTCTGTGTGTATTTAATTTTACGATATTAGTTTTGGCGTTTAAACAAAAAACGAGCTATCCAGTTTCTTCTTTAAGGTTTTATTTGTAATAATTTTACAAAACGTATTTTTAACAAAAATTCCTTTCCTTCATTTTTTTTTACGCTGAAAGAATATGTGATTAATGCCAAATGAGAATGAGATTAATACCGAAATTTGAAGTAAGCCCAGTAAAAACATTCATATACAATCATATCTTTATTTAATAATATCAGTAATATCATCATATGATCTATCCTTATATTTCCTAATATGGATATATGCGAAGACTCATATTATTATATATAACTTTTTCTGGGATTTGGTGTTTCAATAATGTTGGATATGGTCTTAAACATATTAATATCTCAATATATATCGATTGATATAACCGTAGATGTGGCATATATTACTACATATGGTTTATGTTAATTTCCAGGGTAAACATTTTAATATGGAGTCAACTAAAATTATATCTTATTTGATAAGTTCCCATGTATAAGCACATACAAATTTATGGTTCATCTACATGAATCTAATTATATCAAATTAGATATAATTTGATATAATATTATCCGAGATTTGTCCACATCCAGGACATTAAATTACATCGAATTAGATATAAACATATCTGATTTTATAAAATTTTAGGCGATAGTAGGTTTACTTTTTGTAATTTGAAGTTATGCTTAAAATTTAAGTTTAAAATTTTAATTTCTAAAAATCAACAATTGTAAAGATATTTTTTTTTTTAATGAAACGACGAAATTATATAATAGTATCAAGAAGCAAATTTAGTGTTTCAAAAATTTATAATTAAGTGGTATTGTCCTATAAAATGTGCACATTTTTTTATATTAAATTATATTAAATAAATCACTTGCAACTGATTTCGTTATAAAAACTAATATGGTTTTATGTGCAGCTATATGTAATAAAGTCTTAACTTGTAGATAACTTAACTTGATATTGATCTTTACCAAAATATGTATGCGATTATATATAATGTTATATAAAATTATAAGGAGAATATTTTCAGTATGGCGTCACATATAGTTTCATAAGACTTAGCATGGGACCATATATAATCATATTGATCACTACATATATTTGGATTATTTTATATGGCTTATGTAGGTATATATAGAGTAAGATTTGGACAAATATAATAATATCAAGCACCGAATAAAAACTTTTTTCAATAAAAATGGTTAAATGTATTTGTATATAATGATACTAGCCGTAATGTAACTTTATTCAAAGTCCAATATGACTTAATCATATTATATATGACTAAATATAACTATTTTTACCCAGGTAGCATGATTTCATATACAATTTTAATATGGCTTAATACAATCCTACGTATAATAATATGTGGTAACATATGCAAATTAAAATGTGGTAGCATATGCAATATTAAATTGAGACTTAAATTTCTCTTTGTTCATGTTAAACATTACAAATTCAATTCCCGAGTAAAAATGTTTTCATATAATAATACATTATTTTATATACACTTATAAGTTTTTGTCTGCCAGTGTATTTAACCGGACATAATTATAAAAATTCTTATATAAAATTGATTTCATATAATAAAATAAATAAAAAAATGCTCGAGCTCGAGGCCAGTTGTAGTTAATATAAAATTAATTTATTTCTCGATATTTCGACATTCGTCGAATGTCATTTTCAGGAGAAGTATCTAAAAGATTTAAGCTGATTTTAATTGATTTCGTCCAAAAATTTTAATATGATGGCATATATAAGTAGTTGCATCTTATCGCATCTTGATCAATATATATTTGTATATTGCATTTAGAATCAGATAAAATTTATCCAATTAAATATGTCGTTATATATACCTAGACATTGCAAAATACAAAATAATATGTACATATTTATATATTATATCATATAAAAAAAAAAAACAATTTGATTTTGGATAAAATATATCGTCCATTCCATGAGAGAACGTTCAAAAGCGGTAATTTTTTTGGCCTATCCCTTTGGTTTTGTTAAAATTTGGCATGCTCTACGATGTCTAATACTCAATACCGTTTACAGTTAAAAAAAAATTGTGTAAACTTGCGTTCTTATTCACATTTTAAATATTTTTTTAAGATGTAAAATATGCTAAAAGTTTTGAACATTGAAGAGCCATATTTTAAAAAGTAAATGGACTATTTCAAAGATATAAAAAATATATTTAAGTTCAAATTGTCTACTTTACGATTTGTAATTAAAAATTACCACTTTTTTGCGAAAATGCAATCATAATGCAAATGCAATTTTTGATTACTTTATCAGTTTAGTAAAAAAGTTTCATTAAAACTCGTCCAAGAAATTCTCTCTGTGTATAAAAGATTTTTTTTTTTTTTTTTTTTTGATATTTTAAAGTTTTTTTAATAATTTTTAGTTATATTTTTAAAATCTTAACAGCACTGAATTTTGAATAGCATTATCATCTAAAGTATATTGACTATTTCCATAGTTAAAAAAGCGTCCGAAAGCTATAGTTGTCTACTTTACGATTTAAATTACAAAACTAACGTTTATTTCTTAAAAATGCAATTTAAATGTAAGGTTCATTAAAAATCAAATTGATTTAAAATGCATTTTAGAAAAAAAACAGTGATTTTTGAACCGCAAATCGTAGACTAGACAACTACACTTTTCGGATTAATTTTTAAATTATGGAAATAGTCAATATATTTTAGATGATAATGCTCTTCAAAGTTTCGTGCTGTTATAAATCCTAAAAGAACAAAAATATGTATGTATTTTTAATGGAAAAATGTTCTATGCTATTTTTGAAAAGATTTTTAAAAACAAGTATGGTGTTTTGTTTTCTGGAAAAAGTTTTGCCTTCTTAATGGGCAACATTTTTCAAATTTTGCCCTCGCCCCATTAAAATGAAGCATTTTTACAATCAGAATAGAACACAATTTCATCACATATTACATTTATTTAAACAAATCTGTTTTTTAGTGTTGTTAAGGTTCGGGTTCGAATCCCAGCAAACTTTAAAAAAAATTTAATGTTTTTTAATAATTAATTTATGTTTTTTTAATTATTTAAAAAATTTGGATTTAGCTCCATACATTTTTTTTCAATTCAATTTTTTTATAATTTTGTTTGTAAGCGAATTTCAGATTAAAAGAAATATTAAATAAATACTTACAAAAAGAAAAAATTTAAAAAATAGCAAAAACAAATTAAAAAAAATCGTAAATTAAATTTAACAAAAAATATAAAAAATGTGATACCAATATGGGTTTGAACTCGGGATCTTCGGTGTCAGAAGCCGGCACACTACCACTCTGCTACCAAGGTGAGAGTTTTCTCGCCAAAAACTTTGCAATATATACACATGAGATTGATAAACCAAAAAAACAGGGCAACATCCAACCCTGTAAATTTTTTGAGGGCAGAAAATGTTGCATTTTTGGCCTTTTATAAGGCAACATTTTCAGAAAGAAACACGGCACCCTCTCAGAGTGTTTACCTTATTTTAGAAAAGAACACAAAAAGGTAATTTTTGCCAGAAAAGAAAACGCCATTAGATTCTGATCCCAAAAAAGTCGAAGTTGTTATTTATTCAAAAATTACAAATTTAAAAAAAACAACGTTTCAAAACGGTGCAAAATGCATTCATAAATTGCATTTGCATTGTGAATGCATTTTCACAAAAAAGTCTTTGTTTTTTGTTTACAACTCGTAAAATAGACAATTAAAGCTTTCATATGCTTTTTAAAAATTCCATCTACTTTAGGAAATATGGCTTTTCAAATTTTACTACTTTTAAAATTTTTTGTATTTTTAAAAACTGAAAAACGGCAATAAAAACGCAAGATTATAAAATTTGCAGAAACTGAAAACGGTAGTCACTAAAAAACATCCTACAGAATATGTGTACAAAACATAAAGGAATTTAAATGGCCCATAGTCAGATTTTGGACAATCTATTCATGGAATGGACGATATATTATATTACGATATATTATATTAGCCCATGCAGAGTCACACTTGAAAATTTTAAATCATATTTTGGATATACATCAATCAGCCTAGCCTATCTCATTTTGTGTATAGTTTTATATGGGGGCTTTAGACAAAACTACTAAGTCGAAAAAAAAATTATACCAATTTTTGTCTTTTGAATACACATATTGATTCCTTTCTGGTTCTCAAATGTCTACACCTTATGCACAAAAGATGTAGGAACACTTAAAAAAAGAACTTATTTCATTTGTAACATAAGGAGTTTTTAATTTAGTGTTAGATTTTTTTCAATGTAAAACCCGAACTTAAGTTCTGACGTTTTTTCCATGTTTGTTATTCAATGTTGTGATCTAATAAAAAATATTACTTAGCCAGAAGCAGTTCTGGAAGCATTATTAAATTACGGAGCGCTTCCGAACAATTTCAGAAGGCATGATTTTTGTACGCGATGTCCCAAGTGGTAATATTTCTTTTAAAACAGGTGAAAAGCGATTCTTTCATGTCCTCTAAGAAGCAATAAATTCATCCCTTCGTAGGCAATACAAATCATTTTTTTTGTGTGTTCACAACATTAATTGCTTCATCGTATGCATTCTTTACTGCTTCATTGTAAGCATTATTCACTGCTTCAAAGCTTATTCACTGCTTGGGAAGCACAGCAGAATGCTTTCCCTAATTGCTGTATTGTATGCAAGGGGCCAAGCGCTATTTCGGAAGCATACAAATGTAGTTACTGCTTACCAAAGCGAGATAATTTTTTGCTGGGAAGTTACTAAATTCCATAAAATCTTCATTAGGTTTTCAAAGTTTATTTCTCAAACAACTTATTTTTAAGTAATTTCAAGACAATTTTATGAAGAAAATATAATTTCCAAATGGAAAGGAATTTGCTACAAATTATAAAGTCGTAAACTTTTTGCAAGTGCCTAAGGGTCAGACAGGGCGTTGAAGCAATCCCCGCATTTGACGGTAAATATTTCTGGAAATGTTTCGGTGAAGTTCTAAATTCAGAAACCGGATAAAAAACTGTAGCTTATTTTATATAGATTTGTATCAGGTGAGATATAAATGTATACCACGATATAATTGTATCGCGCCATTATTCGGGTGTAATTTAATCGGATATTGTCAAATTAGAACTAAACTAATCGAAACATATGGGCCCATTTCTCGTATAAAACTGTATTAAGACTCATATTATATTACATATGATTATACAAAGCATCAATTAATTTTTTTAATGGGGCTGTGATTTGCAATTCAAAATTTTAAAAATTTCTATTGTAATTAAGTTAAACAAAATTTTAAAATGATATTTTCATTTGTAATATTTCTTTTTAAAATTTCAGCAGAAAACTTAATATATTAATCTGAAAATTATAAAATTACAAACATAATAAGAATTTTGCCTTCGAACTTTCAAAAAACTATAGACTAATTTGTGGCTATTTTAAATTGAGAAAATTTTAAGTAAAATGTTTAATAACGCAAAAATCTTAATTTCTATTTGAATATTTGCACTATTAAAAATTTAAAAGAAATCCTTAATTAATTTATAATCTTCTTTAATTACAAATGAAAATGTTCAGTATCAATTACAAATGTTCTACATTTCAAATAGAACACTTTATAATTTATTAGAAATTTACTTGATGTCAGCGGAATTGGTTAATAAATACAACAAACTTGTTTGTAGCTTGAAAATTATTATAATAAATTTTATATTTAACATACACTCAAATAAAAAAGTTAATAAAGTCAGCAAAAAATTTTGCTGAGTCAGCAAAATTTTAGTCAGGAGGGTGCTTGCAGAAAAAATTGCTAATGTCAGCAAAATATATTGCTGAAAATCAGCGAGCTGATTTTTAGCAACAAAATTAGTAGGTTCAGCAAAGTTTTGCTAAAACTTAGTAGATTAGAAATTAAAAAACCCTTGCTAAAAATTAATAAAATTTTTGCTGAATATTACTAGACTGAAAAAAACTCAAAAAATTTGTAGAAAAATTATACTTTAGTTAATTTATTTGCTGAAAATCATAAAACATATTTTTGTGATTCTGATTAAAATAATTTATAATACGTTACAAAATATAAAAATGTTCATACTCCCAAATTGACGACATGAATTAATGTAATATCTAAAAACAATAAAAATAATTATATATAACATAAACGAAATTATCTTTAAACTACTTACATCAATTATTGTCTAAATGATACTATCTTTTAAAGGAACGCAAATGCCGCAGAGAATTATAGAAACGAAACGAAAACTAACAAAATATAACATATACAACCCTTTTTTGCAATAAGAAAAACGAAACAGAAAAATCTACCTAAGATGTATGTCTTTGTCTTTTGCTTTAGTCTGTCTACTTATTGCATATTTGTTTGCAATTTGACCACACAAGATTATTAATATATATAAACATTTAGTTTACAAATACACATTCAATCTTTATTAAATTAAAATATTTTATTTGGTATTTTATTTAATTAATAGATTAAGTTGCTTTAATCCACAATTTTGTTTTATGTATGAAAAACACATACAAAAATCTTCCATGGTTGTTTTTTTATATTACGTCATACTAGAGCTGTACTTTTTAGTATCATTTTCCTTGTCACTACTACATCTAGACACGCCGCGACATCTAATTCATTCTGCGTATATCTTTCAGTCTGGTTGTCGTTCACACTATGGATGTGCTAATCAACACAATTTTTTTAGCAAAATAAATTAGTAAAACGTTAGTAAATCATTAGTAAGACATTAGTTCAAAACAGTTAAGTGCTGAATAAGTATAACTAAAATTTTAGTTTAAAACATAATTTTTGCAAAAAATTTGCTGAAAAATAGTATACCTGATTTACAAGATGTTTTACTAATTTTTCTACAAACTTATTTTTTTCAGTGTAGTTTTATCATATTTACAAGTTATATTCGATTTATATGAAAAGAACACTACGATATTTAGAATAATATGTACCCATATTATATCTTATTATATTAAAAAAAATATAATCTTATATTATAACGTATAATTTAATTAAACTGGATGAGGACAAAATTCGGACAAAGCTATATCAAATCACTTCCAATTGTATATAAATAAGTCGAATATGATACAATTAGATCTAATGTGACACAATTTAATCGAAACATTTTTCGGATAAAATTGTATATAATTAGTGTGTTGCCATATTAAATTTGATAAGTTTTTTTAATTGAATAATAAAATTTTTATATAAAATTCATTGAAAACCTACATTACCTAAAGAAGAAAAAATTCATTAATATCATGCAGATAATCTTCCCTGAGTATTTAACTTTTAGATTTCGATGCTTTTGTCACCCTGGTTTTTTTAGTTCGAATCTGATTCCGAATACATTCTTCTTTTTATAATTTTATACATTGTGAGCGCATTTTTTTTTTTTAACATAAGATTTTTATTTTTTTTTTTAGTTTAAAATCATTTAATAAACTAGCAGCTACTAACGGCCGTATTCATAAAAAATATAAATTCAGATTTCAAATAGATTTTAGTTAAGCTTTAAAACTGTATTCATAAACGAATATTAGCTGAAATATCTATTGTATAAAAGCTAATATTCGTTTATGAATACAGTTTTAACTAAAATGTATTAGAAATTTAAATATAGATTTTTTATGAATACGGGCGAAAGTATTGTCCTTTACGAAACTCCATGACATTTTCTTTTCAACCATACTGTTTAGTGTCATTGTTTCTTTTCTATTAAAAGCCAATTATAGTGTAAAGCATATAAAATAAAATTGGCTTAACTCCCCTCCAGAATTAGAGAAAACCATTCTTTTCTTCGGTTAAGGGGCCGGGGCCAAAAAATCGGTACGCGCAGTAACATATAATTGCGGGTACTCTAATTAAAGGAAATTTCTTAAGGATTTCAAAAATGATATTATTTTAGGATCTATGATACCCTCTATACTATTTTATAAATTTTGCCTGCGGAGCTATTTTTGAAAACACTTACAAATACTTCAAAATTACAACCAAATAATTTTTTTTTATAAAATCTCAGAACGGAAAAACTTTACTCGGCGAAGCCACTACACAGTCTATCACATAGGAGGAAGCCCGGTGGAAAGCCAGTCGCGCAGAAAAACTTTCATCAGCGAAGCCGAGCTTTGGACGGACTGAAGGAGAAAACATTAAGCCAATAAATTGTGTACCTCCACACGGTAATCCCTGGGTAATGCCAACGAAAGCAACTAAAAAGTCATATTTTCCATGTAAAATTCATTGTTTTAACAGTAAATTAAAATATAATTATAATTAAAATATAATTGGATAATAAAAATAATATTATTTCTGAAATCCTAAGGACATTTCCTTTTATTTGAGTACCCACCCTTATATGTTTCTACGCATACCGGGTTGGGGCCGAAAACCGAAGATAGAAAAAATTTTCTTTTATTCCAGAGGGTTTCCTTTTTTTGTGTTTAGGAACTCCCCTTGAAGTTCAGTTTTGCCAAAAAAAATTAAAGTCAGTCAAGACCGCTATTGTACAATACTCTACACAAGTATTGCTAAAATTCCAGTGGGTCGAAATGACTTAAGTCCAAAACAAAGGCTGAAAATGGGTAAAAATATTTTTTTTTTTAATATTTACTTTTTCTGTACTCTGTGTATTTATGAGAAAATCATTTATGTTTGGACTAGGTCCAATACGGGTTCGTCTTTCGGCTACTATGAGCCAATGTATCAAACTCCATTTAAGAATCTGCCTCCGGGAACTTTTGTAGGGGAACCATATCTATACAGGAACCGATTTCAACCATGGAGGTTTAAGGATAACGCTACTTCAATTATTTCTGTAACGGTATTTTAGCGATAACACTATTTTAGTTATGCGAAATAATTTCGGTATTGGTATTTGAATAATAATGATAGTTAGTTGATAACGGACATACCGACGGGCATCACTATATCAATACAGAAAGCAAATCGGGGCGATTGGCATAATACAAGAGTTTTCTATGACCGATATTTTTGGTTATTACAATCATTAGAGCAATCAAATTATACCCTGACTACTAGACTGTACCTTCAGTGCCGTACCCTTGACTTAATTTCGTGGGGGTCACATATATTTTCTATTCAAAATTTCAAATATTTTAAAATATGGAAACGTTACATTTTCTACGTATTTGAAACTTGTTTGTTTGGTAAGAAACATAACGGAAAAAATGAGATTGGGAAAAATGGATTTCAAAGTATCTCGAAGCTTATTTGTTTTAAAACTTTTCAATATTTATAGTATTCCAATGGAAAAGTTGACAGTTTGTATTTGATTTGATAACAAATTTGTAAATTGTTTCCTTGAAAAAGCATGAAAACACGGAAAACTGCATTAAACGTGAAATTATCCGCTAAATAATTTAGCCAGTTTATTAATTCATTTTTTTCCATTTTTACTTATTATACTTATTTGCTTATTTAATTTTTTGAAACTTTTTGTCTTCTCTGGTTATTAACTTTGTTTTATAATAAAGAAACTTATCAATATTATTTAACTGTATTTAGAGTTTCCAAAACCGTAACCGCCTAAACAGCTTTTTGTGTTTGCAAACACCGAACCGATTTGGAATAGTTTGCATTTTCGAATATTTAAGAAACTGTTTTTTGGGTTGGTTAACCGGTTATTTTTCTAGGATTAGAATAAGTCTGAAGATGACCCAGTCGCTTAGGTCGAAAGTGCGACACTCCCTCTAGCACTGATACCCACAAGATTTTTTTCATCTTCTCTTACTTACATTTATTAAAAATTAGTGTTTTCTATTTGTAATAGTAACATTTAATTATGATCTCAAAGCTGACAATTCAAAATAAAAAAAATTATATTTTCTTTGACAAGATCATTTGTTGAGATGGTTAGCGCGTGGGACTATTAGACAGATGGTCCCGGGTTCGATTCCCGGTGACGACAACATCAATTTAGAAAAATAATATGTATGAGTTTTCTATCACTTATATGTATCGCTGCGCCCACCTTCGGTGTTCCCATAGCACTTAACCCCACCGAAGTAAAATAATGAATCAGGGCTATGAAACAACAAGCTTCAATAAATTCGCCAAATCTACATCAGGTGGCGAGCAACAACTGTTCTAAGACTTATCTACTCGCGCAATTACAGTGTTGCCATGTTTGAAGCCCTTCATCTTTCACCACCTTTCATCTCTCCACTATCCCCTTTCCAAAGAAAGCAACACATTCATTAATAGGAAGAATTTCCTGAGTGTTGCTTCTCCTTTAAAAAAAAAAAATAAAAAAAAAATGTGTTCCATTTCTGTTATTGATAAAACCACATAATATTTTGCTTTTTTTTGTAATTTTTTTTTTTATTTAGCTTTTTAGATACCAGACTAAATTTAGTGTAATATTTTGTGGTTTCAAATATGTTAACGATTTCCTAGGAAAGTAAAATTGTATAACCGCGTCTTCAAGCACTGATAGAATTATTTTCATGGTGTCAAGGAATTTTTATAAAAAATCAATGAAGCTAAATTGAAAATGAATACAAAATTTTCGTAAAATTTTTACAAAATATTGGGGGTGTTCATAATGCGCTTTGTATTTAGTGTAAGAGTTCACACAGCGTATTTGCAGCAACGGAAATTAAAAATTGTTGCCGCGTTTTAATTATAATTGACTGTGTCTTCTCAAATTCCACAATTATTTCTTTCAAAAAATATTCCTATATTTATAAAATAGAACATTTTATTATAAACAATTAAAACAATTATTTATTTTAATTTTTTTTTTAATGTTTGAAATGTTGAAATAAAAATAAAAAAACAAAATGTACACAGAAAAAACTAAGAACGGATTTTAATTTAAACAATTTACTGAATAAATTAATATTTTAATTGATTTTGCACCTATCACGGCAATGATAAATATCAATTAAAACTGTTATTGAAAATTAAAAGGGAAAATATTTATAAATAACTTCCACAAAAAAAAAATAAAAAATATGATACTCACAAAAAAGTGTGTGAACGATACGTTGGTATATGCGATTTTGTTAATGCTGCCTCTGAATGCCGTATTACTGCAAAAAAGTTGTTTTAGAGTAGTTAAACTACTGACAACATGTGACATCCAGTGTAAAATAAATCAGTGTTTGAGCTTACTTGTAACAACTTCGGTGCCGTAGCACGCTGTTTGGAGTGGTTTTTAGTCTACTTTTTGTCAGGTCTTTTTTTGCTGGGATATATTGAATTCAAATCGAAATTAGTTTTACTACACCATTTCTAATTGAAATTGAGAACTTTTCGAATTAAGTTCAGAAAATTCAAAATTAAATTATAATTTAAAATTTACATTGAGAAAATTCCAAAAGATATTGGGATTTTTCATTTCTAGTTTAAAAAATTCCATAATTCCAAATTTCTAAATGAATTTATGGTTACCCAAATTCCAAATCCAGACGTTTTATTTCAATTTGGGAAAATTTTAATTGTAATCGGAATTTTTCATTCGAAATTGCAATGCCTTAAAATAAAATAGATATTTTTAAATTCGGATAATTTGGATAATTCCAAATAAAATTTTAATTTTTAATATAAAAATGGAAAAAACGCATTTTAAAATTGAAATTCAAAAAGTTACCAATGACATAGGAATTATGAAATTCAAAATTAAGATCATTACAAATAAAGTTAGGAAAAATTACATAAAGAAGAATTTGGGAAGTCTTTAATTTTGAATAGAAAACTCTGAAATATATTTGAAGTTATTAAAAATTTAATTACATTTTCTTCAATTTCACTTATATTTTTTTTATTTTAATTTAATACTTTTTCACAATTCCAAAAGAAAAATCAGAATCACTTGTAATTTTCCCAATTTTTAATATAATTTAAATTCAACTTTTCCTAAATTAAAAACATCAAATTAAAATGGAATTTTCGCATTATCAAATTACAAATCTAAGTCTACATATTGTATTTATTAATTTGAATTGGAAATTCTGGATTTCACTATAAATTTTCCCCAATTTCACTATAAATTTCCCGATTAATGTTATTTGGATTTTTCTCAATTAAAATGGAATTTTCTTGATTTCAAAAGTAAAATCACAATTTCATTTAGAGTTTTTTCAATTTCATTAAAAAAAATTGAAATTTAAAGTGGAATTTTCTTTATTTCAGTTGAAAATTGTGTAAAAATGTAAACAAAAAAACTATTTTTGTTAAAATCATCATCTTGAAATTGCAAAAACTTTAAAGTGCCTTTTGTTTCAAGTTATTAGTTTTTTTTTTTAATGGTGGAATATTTATTTAAATTTTATTACTTAAAAAGAAATATCGTTTACAAATTTTTAAATTCAAGCTTTTTTCTGTCCTTTATTTTTAGTGAACTTGCCAGCCCACGATGTCAATCACGAGAATCAACCGCCTCAGCATCGGCCAACAATGATGTACGATGCCCTTCAAATGAATCAAATTATTCTGGTAATGATAGTCATACACCAGAACAAACTCCCACATCGACAACACCACCAATTGGTCTACCACTAACCGCCACTTTGGCACCTGCGGCAGCAGCAGCACTTTTACCACCACAATCAGCCGCTATGGCAGCATATTTTAATGCAGCTGCTGCAGCAGCAGCACAACAAAATCATCATTTACTGTTAACAAATCCTTTAGCAGCAGCTGCTTCACTTGTCCAACAAGCAACTCAACAACAACAACAAACCGTACATTCCCCAAATTCTCAACGCAACTTGACACCAACACTACCAAACGCCAGTGAAATGGTTGATACAACTGCTTTGGATTTTAGCACAAAACATAGCCGATCGAATTCTGAAGATGAGGCTAATGGCAGTGAAGATGATAATGATGATGGTGGTGGTGATGATGATGATGATGCAGATGGTGAACAAAAGTATAATGCGACTGATAATGATAATGAAACGGACGACCTGAATAGTCCATTAGATTTATCTGTTAATAATGGACGTAAACGTCAATCAGATGAAGAGGAACCAGTTGTTGTAGCAAATCGGAAATTGGCAAGATCAAATGATTATAAATCATTGCCTGCCTCTAGCACATGGGTACCACCAATTAATCCATATCTGGCCGCTGTTGCAGCAGCCAATATGTCACCAAAGACTCCGCTAACATTAGATTGGAATACGAAAATTAAAATACAACCAAATGAAGCAACCAAAGCTTTAGAGAAAATGACTGAAATGACAAGACTTGGGGGATCAGCAAAATGTGATCGTAATAATTCACCACAAAGGCATATTATAACAAATTCAACTAATAGTTCTACTAATTCATCGACTTCGTCGTCATCGACTACAACAACATCAAATGGTAGACATAGTGCCTGGCAATCACATTGGCTAAATAAGGGTGCAGATGCAGTTAAAGATGTTTTCAGATGTGTTTGGTGCAAGCAAAGTTTTGCCACATTGGCTTCCCTAACCACGCACATGAAAGAAACCCAACATTGTGGTGTTAATGTCCCACCTAGTGTCAGTTTAAATAGTGGTCAGGCAAATAGTGGCGGCAATCAAACGACACAATCTTCCCATCATTCTCGTCATTCAACCACGCAAAGTAGTGCAGCTGCTGCAGCAGTGGCAGCATTAAATGCCAATACTACGACAACATCTGGTGGCAGCAAATCTGATCTAAACATGCTAATCAAAGAAACGATGCCATTGCCACGCAAACTAGTGCGTGGTCAAGATGTGTGGCTTGGAAAAGGTGCCGAACAGACGCGCCAAATTTTGAAATGTATGTGGTGTGGACAAAGTTTCCGCTCACTGGCTGAAATGACAAGTCACATGCAAGAGACACAACATTATACGAATATTATATCACAAGAACAAATCATTTCTTGGAAGTCTACCGATGAAAAAGGTTCACGCGATAATAGCAGCAGCAACGGTGGCAGTAGTAATAGAGGATCTACTAATTCTGCCACAAATAATAACACTACGGTTACAGTTAATAATAGTGCAGCATCACCAAATGCAAATTCAACTGTTAGTGCTGTCTTGACATGTAAAGTATGTGATCAGGCCTTTACCACTTTGAAAGAGTTAAGCAATCACATGGTTAAGAATAACCACTATAAAGAACATATGATTAAAACTGCTGCAGCAGTCGAAAATGTGCCAACCATGATTAGAGGTCGGGGAAGACAAGCCCGTGAAAAACGTAAGAAATCCTTACCAGTGCGTAAGCTATTAGAAATGGAGAGAGCTCAACATGATTTCAAGGCTGCTGGTTTAGACCAAGCCTTAAAGCCCTTAAGAGATTTTGCTGCTTCCACCAAAATAACATGTGAAAAATGTGGTGATAAAGTAGAAACTGCATTATTTGTTGATCATATCAGACAATGCATAGATGCAAGTTTATCAATGTCTCCCAGATCTCACCATAATAATAACAATACACTTAAGTCTCCGTATGCTGCAATAACAACACAAGAACGTTTAAATAGTCCTCAGACTCCTCACAGTCGTAGTGATGGTCGTAAAACTGCTGAAGGTAATATCTCGCCATTATCTTCTACTATCAAGAGCGGATATTTATATCCTTTACCACCAGATTCCGAAAAATGTACAAGTGGCACTTCAGTATTAAATGCTTTAGAACAATTAATAGAAAAAAGTTTTGATTCTCGACCCAGGCATTCTTCAACATATGGTGATAATTCTTCGGGTGGTACTCCCTTGGGTTCAAGTATCCTTAAACGTTTGGGTATTGAAGATAATGTAGATTATACTAAACCCTTAATGGATCCTCAGACAATGCAATTTTTACGTTCCTATTCCCAATATCCATCAAATCGTGATCGTAGTGCTAGTGAATCTAGTTCCATATCCTGAACGCTTGTAGTAGTCGTTTAGAATCATTTACACCAGAGCGTTCACATGATCTATCACGCCAGCCAACACCACGTTTAACACCCGACAAACATTTACAAACTGCCAAAGAGTCTAGGGAATCTATGTATGGTGTTAAGATTAAATCCGAGCCAATTGATAATCATGATCTATTAAATGATGCTGATAATATACCGATTAATGAAATACCAAAGAAGATATCAGTTAAAAAGGAATTCAATATACCCGAAGATCATGAGGATTTGGATAGTCATAAACTACGAGATAGTGATAGAAGACATAATTCTTTAACACCCAGCTCAAGAGCTATTAGTCCTACTGTCAGTGAAAGATCTATAACACCAAAATCATCGAGCTCAATAAGTGAGAAGAAATCATCGCTTTTACTACCGGAATCAAGTAGTTTAAATGCATTATCTTCCATGTTTAATAATCTAAATAATATGAATACTACTTCTTTAAATTCCTCAAACTCCAATATAGAATCTAATAATAATAATACTTCTATGACAGTAAAGAAATCGAATGCCAATCCTTTGGCTGCTTTACAAAAGTTATGCGATACAACTGATGCGCCAGCAGTCAATGCACGTTCAACATCTAGCAATGTATTAACTCACTCTGCTTCTTCCAGCTCTTCTTCTACAAATAATGGTGCTAATATTGTTGGTGGTGGAGGTAATAGTGCTGGTAATAATGCTAGCATGTTAGCCTTTAGCTGGGCCTGTAATGATGCCATTGTTACGGCTGATTCCATTATTAAATGTTCCTTCTGTGATACACCATTTAGCTCTAAGGGTGCCTATCGTCATCATCTTTCCAAGGTGCATTTTGTGAAAGATGAACCCTCCGATATGGTTCATTTAAAATCACCCGGCGGTATGGCGGCTAGCTCTCCGAAATCTATGACTTCTCCGAAAAGTGTGTCATCTGCTAAGAGTCCCGCAACACAACGTTTAGAATCAACTCCACCGTCCAGTGTTGCAACAACACCTACCATCAATCCATATGATGAAAGTCCACAATCAAAATTTTTAAAATATACCTGAATTGGCTAAACAACTTTCGAGTAAAAATGTCTAAAGGGGAGTTTGAAATAATGGCTGCAAATGGTATGATATTGTATGTATTAGTAATAAGTTATTTAGAAACTATAGTTATTTAGCAATTAAGAAAATATTAAATATTTTTGTCGAAAGCTGCTTTAAATATGTTAATTTAAAATATCAATAGAGATTTGCCATTTTAAATTGGAAAAATTGAAAAGAGTTTTAGCAAGGATCTTTTACCTAACTGCATTTGCACAATCTCTGGGGAATTTTTACATTAATGTTATACACATTCAAATGAAAGATTTGTCAGATTCTGCCAATGTTTCCCTAAGAAAAATTGGGAAATTGCAAAACAACTTTTTTTATCAAAAACTAGTAATAATTCCATAAAATAAATACCATATTCGTATTTGTAAAGTTAAAACGATAATAACATTAATAACAAATCCAGAAAAGTTTCCAGCCGTATATGCTCTAGAACTAGTTTCACTAGAACCACGAAACTAGCTCCGTCACAAGTTAAACGGAGCCAAAATATAAGGTTTAACTGACCAAAACTAGTCATATCTCTAAAATCAATCACGGTTTGGCGTAATTTTCACGTCAATTTCAAACAAAAGCAATCGTTGCAAAACCCTTCTCTAATGCAAAAAACTAGTGTTTTAAAGATAGAAAATTTGGCGGTGTTCTATTACAAAAAATAATTTCTGAATATTTGTTTGCTTTAAACAAACGGGAATATCACATTCTACGAAGCACATTGCGCTGTTTAGTGCAAGTTTTAATCTAACTTCTTCTCGGGTAAAGTAAACAGGGATGTAGTTTCTGCAGACTTTTAACTTAAATTCTGGAAACTGTACATGACAGGAAAGATTTTTGAGAAAGTTTATTTGAGATACGTATAGCACGACTAAGAAGCCATTTTCACCACAATAGTCGCTGAAGACCTGGCTTATTGTTTTATTCCATATTCGCTTAAAAATACGATTTATAAATAATAAGAAGATCAATGAAGTGAAACAGTTTAGAATACCTTAAAACTTAAATGTTACCTTCGGTACTTGCATAATAGGATTTTTCCAACGGACATCGAAATATATTCCCACCACCAAAATAGCAAGAAGAATCGGATCCTCAATACCAACATCACTTGGTCTGTGTTGTGAAGAACAACACTGGGTCTTGCAAGCAAAAAATTTAACCCAATTTACAAGACCCCACTCAAAGATTTTTGGAAGGTATTTAATGAGTACATCATTTATGACATAATCCTGACGGAAAATATCTCCATTTTAGATTTGCAGATAATGACTCAAAAATGTTAGGTCATAACCCGCATACCAAAATGGTGAGCCAGAAATAAATATTATTTAATAATTCGCAGTCGAACCTTGTAATATTATAAGCAGGAGTTTTCTACTATGTGGTATTCCAGTTTACCACTCGCTGAGTAAAGTTTTTTTGCGTAGCCCATACATGATACGGACTTAGGGATTTCTACATTGCGTTATATCAGAAGCCGGCTTCTCATAGAAAAGGTTTTTACCTAGCGAAGCACATTGGATGGGCTTAAGGATTTTCACAACTCTGAAATGCCCGAAGCCCATTCGCTGAGGCAAGGTTTTTTGCGTACCGCACTTTGTCCGAAAAATGCGGACAGTTACTAACAAATTTTTGGCCCCACAACGAATTGGTATTAATACAAATGGGGGATATATTCTGCTTGAGGACTATGTTTGGAAAACTATGGTTAATTTTCTCAAAACGGGAATAACGTTTATTGGTCATGCCTGCAGCTTGTCGCCATTTACATTTCTCCCTTCGCGACATTACCTCTATAAGTTAGTGAGGTTTTAAAATGACATAACACCGCCATAATTGTAGTGATAATCCCAAACATCTTTGTACACTGATAAAATCAACCTTTTTGATATTAATGAAAAAATTTCATTGCATATTTTTCGTAGATTCAATGAAGAACTTCATTATATCCAAAAAATTTTATTAATAGTAATAAATTTCTCATAAACTGTTTTTTCTGAATTTCATAATTTAATAAAAAAAAAATCATTTGTATTCAAAAATTATCTCTTCATAAATTTAATGAAATTTTTCTTTAGAGCTATGAAATTATTTCAAAAACTTAATTTTTATTTTTTCATAAAATTTCAGAATTTCATTAATTTTCATACATTTCAAACTTTAGTTGTAAGGTTTATCTCTCAAGTGTTCAATATATTTTATAATTTACTTTTTTATTTCAATGTAGTCTTTTGTTAATTTTGGATTTTTATGAAATTGTTTAAAAATCATATGAAGCGGTTCCATTGGCTTAGTTCCAATGCATTTTTCAGGATGGTGGAAATAATAATAATATTGATTAATATTAAACAGATTTGTGGAACTGTTTCATAAATTGTATAAACTTTCATTGTCGGAATGATTCATTAGTTTCATGAAGATTTTCTACTCTGGAGTATTTATGTTTAAACAAATTTCGGTCACTATCCCTATATTCGGTCACTATCCAATAATTGGGCAAATAACATTTGGACTATGACGGTTTTGGGTGGGGTTATGTCCGAGGGCATGAATAGTCACCTGCTATTAATACATTACCTTATATTCACAAGCTCCAAATGTGGCTGTCATGTACAAAAGACTATCTATAGTTTGAAGTTTGAAAGGTTATTAGAAAGGTTATTGAAAGGTTATTATAAGGGATAAATAAAAGAGAGCAGGAATAACAGAATATTTAGGTAGCCCTGAATTCAACTGAAATATCCGCCTAGTTTCATACCCCTCTACAAATCAAGAGTTTGCTTTCACAAAATGGACAAACTCTTCGAAATGAACGCGGTTAGGTCTCCTTAGAAAGCAATACTGTCAGTTGTTAAAAAGTGAATGGACTGGTAATTAATAATGCTTCCCGATACCCTCGAGAGCGCATACAAATTGCAATTCGAAAGTTCTTGTCTGGGTTATTTGCCAAATCTTTATGAAGGATAAACTAACATAAAGTGCCTTTCAACACGATAGATATATATTGGTAGTCTGTTGAAATCTATTTATACCCGGCATTTTAATTACCTTACCCCTTGCGAAGTTTTTTTGGGGGGGGGGGGGGGGGCTTTAAGGAACTAAGTATAGAAATTCCTTTCCCTGCTCAAAACACCATTTTAGATAATTGAACCGCGAATATTGGAAAAATTACTCCATTCTACATTTCCATTTTGGATTATCCATTTTCATTCGATTATCCAAAATCTTATTTCTCCTTAGTATTCTTACCCTAATCGCAAGTTTTTTTGTTTGACCTATCCAAATAATAAGAAATATGCAATATGACCTGATTAAAAAAACTCCAATTATCTCCGAAATCTATTGATTTATTAATCTTGATAAATAGCTTTGCTCTTTTCAAAATTTCCAAATGTTGCTAAAACTGTAAAGATCAACATTCTTAAGAATTTGCCGTATATTGATTGGATTTTTTGTTACTACCTAGTAAACTGGTCATAACTATAAGTCATCTCATCTAATCTGAACAAATATAAATTTTTCAAACCAAAAAACGCATAACACTCCCACATGAGTGAGAGTCACTGACAAAAAAAAAAACGCGTAAAATTAATGTATACAAAAGCAAAACTACAAACAAAAAATATGATTATAAACGTACTACATACACAATTAATTGCCACACTTAAACTACTTGCTCACCTTTAGATAAAAGAAAAACAAAAAATGTGTAAGAAAATATATTTTAAAACATACAAGTTTAGAAAAAAACAGGTACCCCAAGCAAGCTCCTCCTCACTAACTTATACACACAGACACACACACAGTCGTAATGTTTTCTTTAATGGCAAATCTAATTTATATGGCCACTATACAATTGACGGGCCTGCCTGGTCTGTCTGTTCAACCAGCCAGCCAGAACAACATTTAGAGTTAAACCATCCGATTTACAAAACGTATCAGAGACGAACACAAATTAATTGAAATTCATTTTCAATTTTCAACACAATGTTGTATGGAATGAGCGTGCATGCAGCCAACAATCAGCTACGGCAAGTTACCAAGACTGCCAAGCCAGTTAAGGCTAACTGCATTGGCAAGACGTAACAGGCGCAAAGTTGGCAAAACAAAAACAAACAAAAAAAAAACATGTGTTGAACAGCACAGAGCGCCATTATTTGCGACTAAAAATTTAATGTAAGAAAATTGATTTTCAAAAGAGCTTGAAGCGGGTCCAAATTTAAAAATACGTAAAAAATTTAAGAAATAAATTTTGACCCATGACTGATTGTTTTAAGAAATAGTCTAAAGCAGGGATTCTTAAGGAATGGGTTTGTGAACAAATGGATTGGAAAGTAACGTTTTTGTGTACACTTAGAATACTATGTAGGTAAAGATCACTGCAATTGTAGTTTAAAACAAATGAAATTTCACTAGAAAACAGGGCGACTTACATTTCAGTAAATTTAAACTAACATTGTCATGTGTTTTTTACTGTTCAAAAATAAACAAACATCTATTTGTTTTATTTTTTAATTAAAAAAAACTACTGCATAAAATGAATGTAAAATCATAATACAGTAATTTGATGTGGTTTGAAATTTCTTCTAGAAATTACTGTTTTTCACTTAAAAATAAAGAAACTATATTACAACTCAAGCAACTAGATTTATTTACAGCAGAAATTCCCTGAGTGTAGTCCCATTTACGGAGCATTGATAATAAATATTTAGAAGTTATGGCGAATTCTCGAAAATTCAAAATTTGTCTCCGTATTTTACAAATTGTCAACGAAAACAGATTCTAATGTGTGATATGGGCTAAAAAGTTTTAATAGCAATTTAAATTAATGGTACCATTAAATTTATTACAAAATATGTATAGTAAAATTCCCTCATATCGAAGAGATCTCAAATATTGTTGTAGCGTCTTAAAAAAATGTCCAATGAATCCGATAATCCTCTGTCAAATGAATTGGAATCGTTCTCATGTATGGTCTAATTTTCGTGAGATGGGTATAAGCGTCACATTACTTTTAGACACTGGGAATAATGAAAGTTAAAAATGTTCCTGTTATAATAACATAAAGAGTGAAAACTGATTATCACTCCGATTCTGTTATTGAATCAGAATTGAAATTGCCTTAACAAAAATTCGTAGGAGCAATCAAATTATTCGATGCGAATGCGGTTGTTTTGGTTCCAATGTGATAATATGAGATTGATTCTTAACTCCCCTCGAATTCTTCCGTTGAACTAGGAATCTGAAATGGTAGATTTAATAAGAACAAGAACATGTTTAATAATAGGATGTTCCGATAAGTGGCGTTAATGATTGAAGTAAGTAGCATCAAAACGATGCATATTAGTAGGCAATCAATTTTTTTATAGTAATTTGGCTACAAAAAAGTTTTGAATTTGTTGATAACATTACCAAAAGTTGCGTAACGAAGTCTTATCCCCAGTAATGTCCCACATGGAATGTCTCTTTTAGCCTGGTGAAAAGCGCTTCTTTCATGTGGCTCTAAGAAGCAATAAATTCATGCGTCCTGTCTATAAAAAGCGCTTTTTTGTGTATTGACAACATTAATGCTTCATTGTATGCATTTCTTTATTGTTGCACTGTATGATTTATTTACTGCTACAAAATAATGCCTTCCTAATTTCTTGATTGTATGCAAAACGGCTAAGCGCTATTTTGGAAGCATAAAAATGTAGTTACACAGAAGCAGTTCTGGGAGGCATTATTTAATTACCGAGCGCTTCCGAGACAACTCTAGAAGCCATGATTTTCTTCACCATGTCCCACTTGGTATGTCTCTTTAAGGCAGGTGAAATGTGCTCTAAGAAGCAATAAATTCATGAGTTCATATACTATAAAAAGCACTTTTTTTGAGTATTGACTTTCTATGTATTCTTTACTGCTTCATAGTATGCATTATTATTCACAGCTTCAAAGAAGGCATTTTGGAAAGCACAACAAATGTAGATACTGTTTACCAACTCGAGGTTATTTGTTACTGGGTCTTAACTAAGCCATTGAGAATCCCCTGCATTCAAAAAAAAAAACATATGCCAATAATATTTTCTCGAGACTAGAGACAATAAAGAAGCATTTTAACAAGAAGCCTTTAGTATAAACACCCACTCATAGACAATTAATCAATTATAATGGACTTTCAAACACACACACTACTACTCACAGTAAACAGAACCAACAAAAAAAAAACAAAATATGATTTTAAATATTAAAGTGGTAAAATGAAATATAAAAAAAAAAACATCAACCCACAATATAAAAGAGAATTATAAAAAAAATTTGAGATCAATTTCAAGAGTTTTTCCTATAAGAACTCTTAAAACTTAGAGAAAACTAGTTTTTCTCTTTTTGCCAGCTCTCAAAAGGGGAAATATTTCCCCTTTATTAAAAAAGCTTTTATATTTCTCCTTAAGAAACCTGTTTCATTCCTTTCTCTTTTTAAATTCACATAAGCAGTGAAACACAACATTTCACTGCCAAAGCGTTCTGTTAAGAGCTTTATGTTTCTTTCTTGCCGTTATTCCAATTTGAAAAAGAAAACAAAGTTTATTTTACAAAACAAAATTTGAACTCTTTTTCTTAAACTTATATTCTTCTCTTTCTATCTTAAAGGTTGACTGCACTAGACAAAGAGTGCATGCTTTTAAAAATTGTGCATCAACAATTGTTGTGTTTTCTTTTGTTCTATGAGTTTTTTAATGTGAAATGCGCGCATTCATTACTTATCACTCTGAGATTTTGGTAGTTCTCCCATGCTCATCATATCACATGATTTTTTTTTTTTAATTTTGTTGTGCATCATATGATGGTTTGTTTGCTTGTATAGTTGCTTTTGATGAACTGCTGTCCATCATTTTGCAAAATCATTAAACCTGTGTAAGAAAGAGAACGATATACTTGTTGTATTATTGCAGTAGAGAGTGATGAAATGCCAAATCATGTTGTTCAATGCTACCAATACACATGGACCTGGTTTGTTGTTGTCGTTGTTATTATAGTTTCAACCCGTTGATAATAAACAACAATGACTACTACAAACAACGAAGACTCATAAGAAAATGTGCAAAAAAACAAAACAAATCAAACATGATAGCAGCAGCAACAACAGAAAAAGGGGTGTGGGTTATACTAAAAAAAAGAAAATTCTTTAGTAAAACCAGTATTTTTTTTGTCTGTTAATGAAACTTTGTAAATGTATTGGTTTCTGTGTGTGTGTGTATTTTTTTTTTGTTGGCTAGTAAGGAAGAAAGTTGTTACTGCGAGTTGTATGTTTTTGCAAATTTTTTTTTTGTTATTTTGTTTCTTTTTCTTTGTTATGTGTGATAATTTATGAGCGGCATGTGTAACATCGTTGAGTGATATATTAATTATCCAAGGTGAAAATATATGCATGTATACCAGGGATGGGTAAAGTTATTGTAGACTTTGTGCGAAGCTGTTTAATTTTTTTCAAATTAGCAAACATTTATCAACATAACTGCTTACACGATCTTTAGACATTATAACATAACAATTATTTCCTAATAATCACTAAATTTTCTAACTTGTGGTTTTTGTCCCCAAATTTGGAGATTTTTTGCTGGTCTTGAGGAGAAGTTTTTTCAATTGGGAACATTTTATAAAAAACCCCTAATAAAGTTCTGGGCAAAAGTAACTTTATTAGTGTATCATGCTGCTTCCAGAACTAATTTCGTGGGGCCCTAAACCCCATAACCAAAAAAACCCCCTTTAAAAAATAATCAAAAAAACTTGTAGCTAACAAAATATTAAATAATTAGAAACTTAAAAAAATAAATAACAAGAAAAAAAACGGGTACTCCATCAGAATTTCGAAATATAATTAAAAATGGAGCCTCAAACAGAAAAGTACAGTGCTCCACAAAGAAACACAAAGCGGCTGAAGAAAAGTTTCTGGCTTTCTCCATTTAAACTTAAACCCTGGAAAATTATTTATTTCTCTATAATACACTCAGGGGAACTTCTACTTTAAAAATATGTAGTTGTTTGGGTTGTAATACCGATTCTTTATTTTAATGTAAATGTCAGTCATTTGTAGAAAAAATTAAATTTTTCATTTGAAAAAACAAACCACATAAAATGACTGTTTTAATGATTTTTTACATGTAGTTCATGTTTACTACAATTGTTAGTTATTTTTTGATCAGGAAAATACAAATGACAATGTAGTTGTCAGTCGGCCTTACTTGAGTGAAATTTCATTTGTTTTTAACTACATTTGCAGGGGTCTTTACCTACTAGTTTACTAAGTGTACGAAAATGTCATTTTGGGGAATGTTCATTGAAGTAGGGTAGAAGGCGGATGTTTTCGCCACTGGGACACATATGCTATCCCCGATTTGCGCTGTATTTAAAAGAGTTATTTAAATGTTAGTTTTCGCTAAGTTCTGCAGTTATTGTTCATCTTTCATGTCGACTATAGACATATTTTTGTATTTTTGGATTGCAAAAAAATTTTTGGATTGCAAAAAAAATATATACAGTTCGTAAAGGGTGTTTTTTTTATTGAGTTATAGAACTTTGATATGGAATAAACAAAGATAAATTTTTCAAATTAACATGTTTATTAGTTTAATCTGGATGCCAATTTTCGGAAGGACCTTTTTCCAACATTTGTGGCACGTAATTAGCAATAACGCCGCGAATGTTGTTCTCCCAAGTGGTCAACAATCGTTTCGGGCTTATCGGCGTAGATTAGCGACTTCACATATCCCCACAGAAAATAGTCCAGCGGCATTAATCGTAAGATCTTGGAGGCCAATTCACGGGTCCGAAACGTGAAAACTATGAGGTAACCGAACGTTTGCTCAATAAATCAATTGTGGCACGAGCTGTGTGAATGTTGCGCTGTCTGGTTGAAACCACAGCTCCTGCACATCATGGTTGTTCAATTGATGAACAAAAAATATGCAATAATGGCTCTATAGCGGTCTTCATTGACCATAAACGTTCTAACGATCATCGTTTCTAAAGAAGTACGGACCAATGATTCCACTAAGCCCATAAAGCACAACCAAACAGTCAGTTTTTTTTTGATGTATCATCACTCCAAATACGGCAGTTTTGTTAATTGAACATATCCATTTAACCAAAAGTGAGCTTCATCATCGCTAAACAAAATATCGCAGCGTTGTTCAGGTCGACAGTCTATTCATGTTTGAACTGCAACAAACTAAACATGAATCACTTTACAGCTGACAAAAATGGCCAGCCAGTTAAGAAAGGGTTGCCAACTTAAAGTATAATATATATCCTGTATAAAAAACACTCTTTATATAGTGTCCGACCGAACAGTCCGGCCAAAAAACTATGGTAGGGCAATGATGATGCAATTCTGGTATTGGAAATCATGTTTGTTGAGCCGATTTATATCGACTTTGTATATAAAATTTTAACGAAAAAGCCGAAGTTTAGCTATAAAGTTAACATTTCGGCCACCAAACTATTTTCAATTTGGCCGTACTTTCGGAGACCGTACAGTAAATTTGCTTAACTAAGGCTTTCCTTAACATTGCTTAATTACGGACTTTCTTTAAATTTTCACTCTAAAATCGCATCTAATCAGCCCCAATAAAATGTTTTCCATTCGCCAAATTTTTCCATAATGCTTTAAATGTACCAGAATATATACCAAATGCATTTTCTGGCCGAACATTTCGGTCGAACACTATTAGTGTATTTGGAATAACATTTTAATTTCGTGTATTAAAACAAAATACACTTCAAGATGTCGAAGCATTGATATTCATTATAATATTAACACGAATTTTTTAGAATTTAATTCTAAAAAGTGTAAACAAATATAAAAATTTATAAGCAGCTGATCATGGGGCACATTCGCCGAACCACCAGGTGGTGTAAGTTAAATTAACATAATACAATTCTGCTAATAAAAATATTGGTCTACTTTATAGCACAATATTACTAGTACTACACTAGTGCAAATTAAAATTATATAACATTTAAACAGTACCTTTGGTACCTTTTTATATGCTAATTTTAGTTGTTTTAATTTCTGTTTATAAAGTTCATTATTTGCATATCATGTTAGACATCGTTGGAAAGCTTGTTGGAAAATCGCACAATCTAGCGCAAAAATAATTACTTCGTAGCGCATTAGAAAAACGTACAAAATGAAAAAAAAAACAGATTTTACTGATTTTTGTGTGGCAAGGCCTATTTAAATTTTGCGAAAATAATTATCGATTTTTACATGAGCGCACGGCACTTTAAAAAAAATATGAAGTTGCATACCCATATATTTTTTTATTTTTTTGAAGAGAAGCAACACTCCTTAAATTCTTCCTATATATTTATGTGTTGCTTTCTTTGGAGAGAGGATATGGAGAGATGAAAGGTGGGAAAGATGAAGAGCTTTAAACATGCTCGCCACCTGATGGAGATTTGGCGAACTCATTGAAGCTTTTTGGTTCATAGCCCTGATTCATTATTTTACTTCGGTGGGGTTAAGTGCTATGGAAACACCGAAGGTGGGGGTGTGGTACATATGAGGAATAGAACACTCATACATATTATTTTTTTTTAATTTATGTTGTCGTCACCGGGAATCGAATCCGCGAGTTGGGTTAGCCCAACGCGCTAACCATTACACCACAGCACCTGTATTCTAGGGTTTCGAAAAAAAAGGAACTAAAACCCGCAATAGCTGGATATCGAAAAAAGAAACAATACGCGCCCGCTTAAACTTAATAGAGATCAATATATGTGAATTTGATATCAGTACCGCTATACATGTCCACATAAAGTACCCATAAAATTTCCACCTTTTTAACATTAACAACACAAAAGTACTAAAAAACAAGGGTAGAAAGTTTCTACCCGAAAATATTACATATAAAGGGTGATTTTTAAGAGCATTCGGATTTGATTTAAAAAAAAAAACACATAAAATTTGGAGAAATGTATGAAATCTTTATTTGAGTCAATATAAAGATTTATATAATTTAATGTTCAAAGATGATTTCATGTAAATGTTGACCACGGCTACGCCTTAAATGGTTCATACCTGTCCAATTTGAAATACTCTCTCCAACATAGCGGCCGGTATATCACTAATAAATTCTTCAATATTGGCTTCCAGTGCGTCAATCGTTGCGGGCCTATAGACATAGCCTTAACATAGCCCCACAAATATAGTCTAAAAGCGTTAAACGCACGATCTAGGCTTCCAGTGCGTCAATCGTTGCGGCTTGTCCCTATAGACATGAGCCTTACCATAGCCCCACAAAATATAGTCTAAAAGCGTTAAAATCGCACGATCTAGGCGGCCAATTGACCGGCCCCAACGTGAAATAAACTGTTAACCGAACTCGCCTCTAATTGGGCCAGTGTTTCGCGTGCTGTGTGGCATGTGGCACCGTCTTGTTGAAACCACATGTCACACAAGACCAGCTCTTCCATTTTGGGCAATAAAAGTTGTAATCATCGCACTGTAACACTGTAACAGTAACGTTCCTGCGTTTCACCGTCCCATAATCCCACCAAACAATGCATGACAGTTCTTGCAATTCTTCTGGCTGCTCTTCACACCAAATACGGCAATTTTGCTTGTTCAAGTATCCATTCAACCAGAATGAGCTTCGTCGCTAAACACAATTTGCACAATTTGCACTTTATTAACAGATCATAAATGTTGATAATAAAATGCAGTAATCGTTGTTCGTTTGGTAAGTCGATTCATGGTTTAATATATACCAACCTGAACTTGTTATACTTTTATATATGGTTGTTTGGCTCGAATGCCAAATAAATTGAAAATGGGTAATTTTTGACCACAATTTTAACCTTTTTCGCCCTATGCCGATAATCTTAGACACCCAAACATAACTTTTTTGTGCAAAATGTCCAAATTTCATAAAATTCGGAGATTATCTCATGAAAGATCATCTTTGTTCGTTGTTTATTTGTGAACATAATATGAGCATAATGTTATAAATTTTAACTTTTATATGTTACCTATCCTACAAATATCATATTTTACCTATCCTAGTCGTAAAGTCCACAAAAAAAAATATAAAGAAACATAATAAAGGTCCGCCATCTAACGTTTTTTTTCAACTAGTGCTTATTTCGTGAATGGTAACACTTAGCTCATGTCTGATTTGACAGATAATTAGTTTTATCCTTCCGCTGAACGAATATGGTTGTGTATACGCTGAACAACGTTGGGAAATATTGTGACATACTTTGAAAATCATGGTATGTTGCAGATGTGTGCCGATACACCCAAAACGAGTCACTGTTTGGTGCGGATTTTGGTCCAGAGGCATAATTGGGCCATTTTTTCTTCGAAAATGAGCAAGGAGTGGCCGATACAGTAAATGGCGATCGTTATCGGGGCCATGTTGAACGAATTTTTGTTCACAAAAATTGAAGAGGAGGAAATACAGTTGCCACACAATCGAAATGTGCTTAAAAATTGGACCGATCGTGTAGGATACTGCATGGCCAGCCGAGGCAGCCATTTGAATGAAATTATTTTCCATTATTACCGGAAGGATTGTACTTTCAAATAGAAAAAAATTTGAGAAAATATTCAGTAGTTTTTTTTTATAGCATTTTCAAAAAAAAAGTTATTTGGCGGGCCCTTATATTATTTTTCGCGGTTTTCAAAAAAGTTCTTACAAAAACCTTTTTGAAGTTGGGAAATTTTTTTTTTTTTTTGTTAAACTAAACTAAAAATCAATTTTTTTGCCAAATTGAAGGTAATTAGACACTAACGTCGTGTTTACCTTTAAAAACGCAAAATATGTTAAATATGACAATTTCCGTGGGTTTTGAGAAAAAATTAGAATAAAGTAATTTCGCCACATGTGCATTAAGATTCGCAGAACTATGAGCACGTTACGTTAAAAGTATTTTTAAAAATGGTGTCCAGACTTTTGGACCACTAAGTTAATGGTAAAAACGTAAACAATGTTTTTTAGAAATTGCACTACAAGCGGAAGGTTTTTGTTTCAAAATTAATATAATACGTATATTAATATACGCTTATGTCCTGTGCTTCCTTACTTTTTGAATACGAATGAATTTGAAAAACATACGAATTGAAATTTGGTGCTTTCTAATACTCATAAAAGTGGAAAACTTGAAATAATATTCGAAGAATGTCGAAAAATTATCAAAAGCATATGTTTTCTGTAAAAAGGCTAAATTTAAAACTCATGCAGCAGACTTAAGATTTTTAAAAAACGATGTAATGAAAAAAAATGCTTTCGTTTTACTTTCCACGGGAAGTAAATCGAAAATAAAAATGAATATGTGAAAGTCAAAGCAACAAAAAGTCGTATTGATTGCACTTTTATGGGAATGTAAAACATAGGACAGATGTGA
>CM037854.1:197940264-197994476 GCA_021234595.1 Delia radicum
AAAAGAAATCCTTAATTAATTTATAACTTCTTTAATTACAAATGAAAATGTTCAGTATCAATTACAAATGTTCTACATTTCAAATAGAACACTTTATAATTTATTAGAAATTTACTTGATGTCAGCGGAATTGGTTAATAAATACAACAAACTTGTTTGTAGCTTGAAAATTATTATAATAAATTTTATATTTAACATACACTCAAATAAAAAAGTTAATAAAGTCAGCAAAAAATTTTGCTGAGTCAGCAAAATTTTAGTCAGGAGGGGTGCTGCAGAAAAAAATTGCTAATGTCAGCAAAATATATTGCTGAAAATCAGCGAGCTGATTTTTAGCAACAAAATTAGTAGGTTCAGCAAAAGTTTTGCTAAAACTTAGTAGATTAGAAATTAAAAAACCCTTGCTAAAAATTAATAAAATTTTTGCTGAATATTACTAGACTGAAAGAAACTCAAAAAATTTGTAGAAAAATTATACTTTAGTTAATTTATTTGCTGAAAATCATAAAACATATTTTTGTGATTCTGATTAAAATAATTTATAATACGTTACAAAATATAAAAATGTTCATACTCCCAATTGACGACATGAATTAATGTAATATCTAAAAAACAAAAAAATAATTATATATAACATAAACGAAATTATCTTTAAACTACTTACATCAATATTGTCTAAATGATACTATCTTTTAAAGGAACGCAAATGCCGCAGAGAATATAGAAACGAACGAAAAAACTAACAAAATATAACATATACAACCCTTTTTTGCAATAAGAAAAACGAAACAGAAAAATCTACCTAAGAGATGTATGTCTTTGTCTTTTGCTTTAAGTCTGTCTACTTATTGCATATTTGTTGCAATTTGACCACACAAGATTATTAATATATATAAAACATTTAGTTTACAAATACACATTCAATCTTATTAATATTAAAATATTTTATTTGGTATTTTATTTAAATAATAGATTAAGTTGCTTTAATCACCAATTTTGTTTTATGTATGAAAAAACACATTCAAAAAATCTTGTTTTTTGGTTGTTTTTTTTATATTACGTCTTACTAGAGCTGTACTTTTAAGTATCATTTCCTTGTCACTACTACATCTAGACACGCCGCGACATCTAATTCATTCTGCGTATATCTTTCAGTCTGGTTGTCGTTCACACTATGGATGTGCTAATCAACACAATTTTTTAGCAAAATAAATTAGTAAAACGTTAGTAAAACATTAGTAAAACATTAGTTCAAACAGTTAAGTGCTGAATAAGTATAACTAAAATTTTAGTTTAAAACATAATTTTGCAAAAAATTTGCTGGAAAAATAGTATACCTGATTTACAAGATGTTTTACTAATTTTTCTACAAAACTTATTTTTTTCAGTGTAGTTTTATCATATTTACAAGTATATTCTTTATATGAAAAGAACACTACGATATTAGAATAATATGTACCCATATTATATCTTATTATATTGAAAAAAAAAATATAATCTTATATTATAACGTTTAATTTAATTAAACTGGATGAGGACAAAATTTCGGACAAAGCTATATCAAATCACTTCCAATTGTATATAAATAAGTCAACTATGATACAATTAGATCTAATGTAAACACAATTTAATCGAAACATTTTTCGGATAAAATTGTATATAATTTAGTGTGTTGCCATATTAAATTTGATAAGTTTTTTTAATTGAATAATAAAATTTTTATATAAAATTCATTGAAAAACTACATTACATAAAGAAGAAAAAATTCATTAATATCATGCAGATAATCTTCCCTGAGTATTTAACTTTTAGATTTCGATGCTTTTTTGTCACCCTGGTTTTTTTTAGTTCGAATCTGATTCCGAATACATTCTTCTTTTATAATTTATACATTGTGAGCGCATTTTTTTTTTTAACATAAGATTTTTATTTTTATTTTTTAGTTTAAAATCATTTAATAAACTAGCAGCTACTAACGGCCGTATTCATAAAAAAATATAATTTCAGATTTCAAATAGATTTAGTTAAGCTTTAAAACTGTATTCATAAACGAATATTAGCTTGAAATATCTATTGTATAAATGCTAATATTCGTTTATGAATACAGTTTTAACTAAAATGTATTTGAATTTAAATATAGATTTTTATGAATACGGGCGAAAGTATTGTCCTTTACGAAACTTCATGACATTTTCTTTTCAACCATACTGGTAGTGTCATTGTTTCTTTTCTATTAAAAGCCAATTATAGTGTAAAGCATATAAAATAAAAATGGCTTAACTCCCCTCAAGAATTAGAGAAAACCATTCTTTTCTTCGGTTAAGGGGCCGGGGCCAAAAAATCGGTACGCGCAGACATAGTAACACGCGGGTACTCTAATTAAAGGAAATTTCTTAAGGATTTCAAAATGATATTATTTTAGGATCTATGATACCCTCTATACTATTTTATAAATTTTGCCTGCGGAGCTATTTTGAAAACATTTCAAATACTTCAAAAATTACAACCAGCCAGTTGCGCAGAAAAACTTTCATCAGCGAAGCCGAGCTTTGGACGGACGAAGGACTGAAAGAAAACATTAAGCCAATAAATTGTGTACCTCCACACGGTAATCCCTGGGTAATGCCAACGAAAGCAACTAAAAAGTCATATTTTCCATGTAAAATTCATTGTTTTAACAGTAAATTAAAATATAATTATAATAAAATATAATTGGATAATAAAAATAATATTATTTCTGAAATCCTAAGGACATTTCCTTTATTTGAGTACCCACCCTTATATGTTTCTACGCATACCGGGTTGGGGCCGAAAACCGAAGATAGAAAAAATTTTCTTTTATTCCAGAGGGTTTCTTTTTTTTTGTGTTTAGGAACTCCCTTGAAGTTCAGTTTGCCAAAAAAAATTAAAGTCAGTCAAGACCGCTATTGTACAATACTCTACACAAGTATTGCTAAAATTCCAGTGGGGCGAAATGATTAAGTCCAAAACAAAGGCTGCAAATGTGGTAAAATATTTTTTTTTTTTAATATTTACTTTTTCTGTACTCTGTGTTTTATGAGAAAATCATTTATGTTTGGACTAGGTCCAATACGGGTTCGTCTTTCGGCTACTATGAGCCAATGTATCAAACTCCATTTAAGAATCTGCCTCCGGGAACTTTTGTAGGGGAACCATATCTATATACAGGAACCGATTTCAACCATGGAGGGTTAAGGATAACGCTACTTCAATTATTTCTGTAACGGTATTTTAGCGATAACACTATTTTAGTTATGCGAAATAATTTCGGTATTGGTATTTGAATAAAATAATAATAGTTAGTTGATAACGGATATACCGACGGGCATCACTATATCAATACAGAAAGCAAATCGGGGCGATTGGCATAATACAAGAGTTTTTCTATGACCGATATTTTTGGTTATTACAATCATTAGAGCAATCAAATTATACCCTGACTACTAGACTGTACCTTCAGTGCCGTACCCTTGACTTAATTTCGTCGTGGGTCACATATATTTTCTATTCAAAATTTAATATTTTAAAATATGGAAACGTTACATTTTCTACTTATTTGAAACTTGTTTGTTTGGTAAGAAACATAACGGAAAAAATGAGATTGGGAAAAATGGATTTCAAAGTATCTCAAAGCTTATTTGTTTTAAAACTTTTCAATATTTTAGTATTCCAATGGAAAAGTTGACAGTTTGTATTTGATTTGATAACAAATTTGTAAATTGTTTCCTTGAAAAAGCATGAAAACACGGAAAAACTGCATTAAACGTGAAATTATCCCCTAAATAATTTAGCCAGTTTTATTAATTCATTTTTTTCCATTTTTACTTATTATACTTATTTGCTTATTTAATTTTTTGAAACTTTTTGTCTTCTCTGGTTATTAACTTTGTTTTTATAATAAAAAAACTTATCAATTATATTTACTGTATTTAGAGAGTTTCCAAAACCGTAACCGCCTAAACAGCATTTGTGTTTGCAAACACCGAACCTATTTGGAATAGTTTGCATTTTCGAATATTTAAGAAACTTTTTTTTGGGTTGGTTAACCGGTTATTTTTCTAGGATTAGAATAAGTCTGAAGATGACCCAGTCGCTTAGGTCGAAAGTGCGACACTCGCTCTAGCACTGATACCCACAAGATTTTTTCATCTTCTCTTACTTACATTTATTAAAAATTAGTGTGTTGTATTTGTAATAGTAAAATTTAATTATGATCTCAAAGCTGACAATTCAAAATAAAACAAATTATATTTTCTTTGACAAGATCATTTGTTGAGATGGTTAGCGAGTGCGACTATTAGACAGATGGTCCCGGGTTCGATTCCCGGTGACGACAACATCAATTTAGAAAAATAATATGTATGAGTTTTCTATCACTTATATGTATCGCTGCGCCCACCTTCGGTGTTCCCATAGCACTTAACCCCACCGAAGTAAAATAATGAATCAGGGCTATGAAACAACAATCTTCAATAAATTCGCCAAATCTACATCAGGTGGCGAGCAACAACTGTTCTATGACTTATCTACTCGCGCAATTACAGTGTTGCCATGTTTGAAGCCCTTCATCTTTCACCACCTTTCATCTCTCCACTATCCCCTTTCCAAAGAAAGCAACACATTAATTAATAGAAGAATTTCCTGAGTGTTGCTTCTCCTTAAAAAAAAAAAATAAAAAAAAAAATGTGTTCCATTTCTGTTATTGATAAAACCACATAATATTTAGCTTTTTTTTTGTAATTTTTTTTTTATTTAGCTTTTTAGATACCAGACTAAATTTAGTGTAATATTTTGTGGTTTCAAATATGTTAACGATTTCCTAGGAAAGTAAATTGTATAACCGCGTCTTCAAGCACTGATAGAATATTTTCATGGTGTCAAGGAATTTTTATAAAAAATCAATGAAGCTAAATTGAAAATGAATACAAAATTTTCGTAAAATTTTCAAAATGTTTGGGGGTGTTCATAATGCGCTTTGTATTTAGTGTAAGAGTTCACACAGCGTATTTGCAGCAACGGAAATTAAAAATTGTTGCCGCGTTTTAATTATAATTGACTGTGTCTTCTCAAATTCCACAATTATTTTTTCAAAAAATATTCCTATATTTATAAAATAGAACATTTTATTATAAACAATTAAAACAATTATTTATTTTAATTTTTGTTTAATGTTTGAAATGTTGAAATAAAAATAAAAATACAAAATGTACACAGAAAAAACTAAGAACGGATTTTAATTTAAACAATTTACTGAATAAATTAATATTTTAATTGATTTTGCACCTATCACGGCAATGATAAATATCAATTAAAACTGTTATTGAAAATTAAAGGGAAAATATTTATAAATAACTTCCACAAAAAAAATAAAAAATATGATACTCACAAAAAAGTGTGTGAACGATACGTTGGTATGTGCGATTTTGTTAATGCTGCCTCTGAATGCCGTATTACTGCAAAAAAGTTGTTTTAGCGTAGTTTAAACTACTGACAACATGTGACACCAGTGTAAAAATAATCAGTGTTTGAGCTTACTTGTAACAACTTCGGTGCGTAGCACGCTGTTTGGATTGGTTTTTAGTCTACTTTTTGTCAGGTCTTTTTTTGCTGGGAATATTGAATTCAAATGGAAATTAGTTTTACTACACCATTTCTAATTGAAATTGAGAACTTTTCGAATTAAGTCAGAAAATTCCAAATTAAATTATAATTTAAAATTTACATTGAGAAAATTGCAAAAGATTAGGTTTTAAAAAATTCCATAATTCCAAATTTCTAAATGAATTTATGGTTACCCTTTCCAAATTCAGACGTTTTATTTCAATTTTGGGAAAATTTTAATTGTAATCGGAATTTATCATTCGAAATTCCAATGCATTAAAATAAAATAGATATTTTGAAATTCGGATAATTCGGATAATTCCAAATAAAAATTTCAATTTTTAGTATAAAAATGGAAAAAAAAAAAAACGCATTTTAAAAATGAAAGTCAGAAAAGAAATTCAAACAAGTTACCAATGACATAGGATTATGGAAATTCAAAATTAAGATCATTACAAATAAAGTTAGGAAAAATTACATAAAGAAGAATTTGGGAAGTCTTTAATTTTGAATAGAAAACTCTGAAATATATTTTGAAGTTATTAAAAATGTAATTACATTTTCTTCAATTCCACTTATATTTTTTTTTTAATTTTAATTAATACTTTTCACAATTTCAGAAGAAAAATCAGAATCCACTTGTAATTTTCCCAATGTTCAATATAATTTAAATTCAACTTTTCCCTAACATTTAAAAACTTCAAATTAAAATGGAAAGTAAAATCACAATTTTATTTAGAATCTTCTGGCAAATTCATTGTAAAAAATTTAAATTTTAAAGGTGGAATTTTTTCTTTATTTCAGAAGAAAATTATGTAAAAATGTAAACAAAAAGACCAATTTCTTGAAATTGCAAAAACTTTAAAGTGCCCTTTTGTTTTAAAGTTACTAGTTTTTTTTTTTTATAGGTGGAATATTTATTTAAATTTTATTACTTAAAAAGAAATATCGTTTACAAATTTTAAATTCAAGCTTTTTTCTGTCCTTTAATTTTTAGTGAACTTGCCAGCCCACGATGTCAATCACGAGAATCAACCGCCTCAGCATCGGCCAACAATGATGTACGATGCCCTTCAAATGAATCAAATTATTCTGGTAATGATAGTCATACACCAGAACAAACTCCCACATCGACAACACCACCAATTGGTCTACCACTAACCGCCACTTTGGCACCTGCGGCAGCAGCAGCACTTTTACCACCACAATCAGCCGCTATGGCAGCATATTTTAATGCAGCTGCTGCAGCAGCAGCACAACAAAATCATTCATTTACTGTTAACAAATCCTTTAGCAGCAGCTGCTTCACTTGTCCAACAAGCAACTCAACAACAACAACAAACCGTACATTCCCCAAATTCTCAACGCAACTTGACACCAACACTACCAAACGCCAGTGAAATGGTTGATACAACTGCTTTGGATTTTAGCACAAAACATAGCCGATCGAATTCTGAAGATGAGGCTAATGGCAGTGAAGATGATAATGATGATGGTGGTGGTGATGATGATGATGATGCAGATGGTGAACAAAAGTATAATGCGACTGATAATGATAATGAAACGGACGACCTGAATAGTCCATTAGATTTATCTGTTAATAATGGACGTAAACGTCAATCAGATGAAGAGGAACCAGTTGTTGTAGCAAATCGGAAATTGGCAAGATCAAATGATTATAAATCATTGCCTGCCTCTAGCACATGGGTACCACCAATTAATCCATATCTGGCCGCTGTTGCAGCAGCCAATATGTCACCAAAGACTCCGCTAACATTAGATTGGAATACGAAAATTAAAATACAACCAAATGAAGCAACCAAAGCTTTAGAGAAAATGACTGAAATGACAAGACTTGGGGATCAGCAAAATGCGATCGTAATAATTCACCACAAAGGCATATTATAACAAATTCAACTAATAGTTCTACTAATTCATCGACTTCGTCGTCATCGACTACAACAACATCAAATGGTAGACATAGTGCCTGGCAATCACATTGGCTAAATAAGGGTGCAGATGCAGTTAAAGATGTTTTCAGATGTGTTTGGTTGCAAGCAAAGTTTTGCCACATTGGCTTCCCTAACCACGCACATGAAAGAAACCCAACATTGTGGTGTTAATGTCCCACCTAGTGTCAGTTTAAATAGTGGTCAGGCAAATAGTGGCGGCAATCAAACGACACAATCTTCCCATCATTCTCGTCATTCAACCACGCAAAGTAGTGCAGCTGCTGCAGCAGTGGCAGCATTAAATGCCAATACTACGACAACATCTGGTGGCAGCAAATCTGATCTAAACATGCTAATCAAAGAAACGATGCCATTGCCACGCAAACTAGTGCGTGGTCAAGATGTGTGGCTTGGAAAAGGTGCCGAACAGACGCGCCAAATTTTGAAATGTATGTGGTGTGGACAAAGTTTCCGCTCACTGGCTGAAATGACAAGTCACATGCAAGAGACACAACATTATACGAATATTATATCACAAGAACAAATCATTTCTTGGAAATCTACCGATGAAAAAGGTTCACGCGATACTAGCAGCAGCAACGGTGGCAGTAGTAATAGAGGATCTACTAATTCTGCCACAAATAATAACACTACGGTTACAGTTAATAATAGTGCAGCATCACCAAATGCAAATTCAACTGTTAGTGCTGTCTTGACATGTAAAGTATGTGATCAGGCCTTTACCACTTTGAAAGAGTTAAGCAATCACATGGTTAAGAATAACCACTATAAAGAACATATGATTAAAACTGCTGCAGCAGTCGAAAATGTGCCAACCATGATTAGAGGTCGGGGGAAGACAAGCCCGTGAAAAACGTAAGAAATCCTTACCAGTGCGTAAGCTATTAGAAATGGAGAGAGCTCAACATGATTTCAAGGCTGCTGGTTTAGACCAAGCCTTAAAGCCCTTAAGAGATTTTGCTGCTTCCACCAAAATAACATGTGAAAAATGTGGTGATAAAGTAGAAGAACTGCATTATTTGTTGATCATATCAGACAATGCATAGATGCAAGTTTATCAATGTCTCCCAGATCTCACCATAATAATAACAATACACTTAAATCTCCGTATGCTGCAATAACAACACAAGAACGTCATAAATAGTCCTCAGACTCCTCACAGTCGTAGTGATGGTCGTAAAACTGCTGAAGGTAATATCTCGCCATTATCTTCTACTACATCAAGAGCGGATATTTTATATCCTTTACCACCAGATTCCGAAAAATGTACGAGTGGCACATCAGTATTAAATGCTTTAGAGCAATTAATAGAAAAAAGTTTTGATTTCTCGACCCAGGCATTCTTCAACATATGGTGATAATTCTTCGGGTGGTACTCCCTTGGGTTCAGTATCCTTAAACGTTTGGGTATTGAAGATAATGTAGATTATACTAAACCCTTAATGGATCCTCAGACAATGCAATTTTTTACGTTCCTATTCCCAATATCCATCAAATCGTGATCGTAGTGCTAGTGAATCTAGTTCCATATCTGAACGTTGTAGTAGTCGTTTAGAATCATTTACACCAGAGCGTTCACATGATCTATCACGCCAGCCAACACCACGTTTAACACCCGACAAACATTTACAAACTGCCAAAGAGTCTAGGGAATCTATGTATGGTGTTAAGATTAAATCCGAGCCAATTGATAATCATGATCTATTAAGTGATGCTGATAATATACCGATTAATGAAATACCAAAGAAGATATCAGTTAAAAAGGAATTCAATATACCCGAAGATCATGAGGATTTGGATAGTCATAAACTACGAGATAGTGATAGAAGACATAATTCTTTAACACCCAGCTCAAGAGCTATTAGTCCTACTGTCAGTGAAAGATCTATAACACCAAAATCATCGAGCTCAATAAGTGAGAAGAAATCATCGCTTTTACTACCAGAATCAAGTAGTTTAAATGCATTATCTTCCATGTTTAATAATCTAAATAATATGAATACTACTTCTTTAAATTCCTCAAACTCCAATATAGAATCTAATAATAATAATACTTCAATGACAGTAAAGAAATCGAATGCCAATCCTTTGGCTGCTTTACAAAAGTTATGCGATACAACTGATGCGCCAGCAGTCAATACACGCTCAACATCTAGTAATGTATTAACTCACTCTGCTTCTTCCAGCTCTTCTTCTACAAATAATGGTGCTAATATAGTTGGTGGTGGAGGTAATAGTGCTGGTAATAATGCTAGCATGTTAGCCTTTAGCTGGGCCTGTAATGATGCCATTGTTACGGCTGATTCCATTATTAAATGTTCTTTCTGTGATACACCATTTAGCTCTAAGGGTGCCTATCGTCATCATCTTTCCAAGGTGCATTTTGTGAAAGATGAACCCTCCGATATGGTTCATTTAAAATCACCCGGCGGTATGGCGGCTAGCTCTCCGAAATCTATGACTTCTCCGAAAAGTGTGTCATCTGCTAAGAGTCCCGCAACACAACGTTTAGAATCAACTCCACCGTCCAGTGTTGCAACAACACCTACCATCAATCCATATGATGAAAGTCCACAATCAAAATTTTTAAAATATACCGAATTGGCTAAACAACTTTCGAGTAAAAATTTCTAAAGGGGAGTTTGAAATAATGGCTGCAAATGGTATGATATTGTATGTATTAGTAATAAGTTATTTAGAAACTATAGTTATTTAGCAATTAAGAAAATATTAAATATTTTTGTCGAAAGCTGCTTTAAATATGTGGATTTAAAATATCAATAGAGATTTGCCATTTTAAATTGGAGAAATTGCAAAGAGTTTTAGCAAGGATCTTTTACCTAACTGCATTGCACAATCTCTGGGGAATTTTTATATTAATTCAAATGAAAGATTTGTCAGATTCTGCCAATATTTCCCTAAGAAAAATTGGGAAATTGCAAAACAACTTTTTTTTATCAAAAACTAGTAATAATTCCATAAAATAAATACCATATTCGTATTTGTAAAGTTAAAACGATAAAAACAAATCCAGAAAAGTTTCCAGCCGTATATGCTCTAGAACTAGTTTCACTAGAACCACAAAACTAGCTCCGTCACAAGTTAAACGGAGCCAAAATATAAGGTTTAACTGACCAAAACTAGTCATATCTCTAAAATCAATCACGGTTTGGCGTAATTTTCACGTCAATTTCAAACAAAAGCAATCGTTGCAAAACCCTTCTCTAATGCAAAAAACTAGTGTTTTAAAGATAGAAAATTTGGCGGTGTTCTATTACAAAAAATAATTTCTGAATATTTGTTTGCTTTAAACAAAGGGGAATATCACATTCTACGAAGCACATTGCTCTGTTTAGTGCAAGTTTTAATCTAACTTCTTCTCGGGTAAAGTAAACAGGATGTAGTTTCTGTAGACTTTTAACTTAAATTCTAGAAACTGTAGATGACAGGAAAGATTTTTGAGAAAGTTTATTTGATATACGTATATCACGACTAAGAAACCATTTTCACCATAACTCGTTATACAATTTCCTGTCAAATCTTCAACAAAAAAATGTATTCTAAATCTAAAAGTGGGTATTTAGCACAAAAACCCGTGTTCTATGGATGAGTTTACTTACCTTGGCAGAACATTTTCCATGGAAATATCGGCAAAGTAGTGTAACGCCATCCTTATTCCGACGATACTCCTATCCTACTGCCACTTATTAGCGCCCGAAACCCTTCTTAGAACATGTTTCGGAAGCTCTACAATATACACTCCGATAATACGATCAAAGTACGGATTTCCTCCGTATTGCCTTATGCGATCTACTTTCCAATCAACAACTTACGTATGTGTAACAGCTATTGACCCCAACATACATTTCGAAAATGCATGCAACTTTCATTCATTAGCTCCGACGTCAAACTTTAAACATTGCTCAGAAGCTCCACATAGTCGCTGAAGACCTGGCTTATTGTTTTATTCCATACTCGCTTAAAAATACGATTTATAAATAATAAGAAGATCAATGAAGTCAAACAGTTTAGAATACCTTAAAACTTAAATGTTACCTTCAGTACTTGACTAATAGGATTTTTTCCAACGGACATCGAAATATATTCCCACCACCAAAATAGTGAGAAGAATCGGATCCTCAATACCAACATCACTTGGTCTGTGTTGCGAAGAACAACACTGGGTCTTGCAAGCAAAAAATTTTACCCAATTTGCAAGACCCCACTCAAAGATTTTTGGAAGGTATTTAATGAGTACATCATTTATGACATAATCCTGACGGAAAACATCTCCATTTTAGATTTGCAGATAATGGCTCAAAAATGTTAGGTCATAACCCGCATATCAAAATGGTGAGCCAGAAATAAATATTATTATATAATTCGCAGTCGAACCTTGTAATATTATAAGCAGGAGTTTTCTACTATGTGGTATTCCAGTTTACCATTCGCTGAGTAAAGATTTTTTGCGTAGAGCATACATAATCGGACTTAGGGATTTCTACATTGCGTTATATCAGAAGCCGGCTTCTCATAGAAAAGGTTTTTACCTAGCGAAGCACATTGGATGGGCTTAAGGATTTTCACAACTCTGAAATGCCCGAAGCCCCATTCGCTGAGGCAAGGTTTTTTGCGTACCGCACTTTGTCCGGAAAATGCGGACAGTTACTAACAAATTTTTGGCCCCACAACGAATTGGTATTAATACAAATGGGGGATATATTCTGCTTGAGGACTATGTTTGGAAAACTATGGTTAATTTCTTAAAACGGGAATAATGTTTGTTGGGTCATGCCTGCAGCTTGTCGCCATTTACATTTTCTCCCTTCGCGACATTACCTCTATAAGTTAGTGAGGTTTTAAAATGACATAACAACGCCATAATTGTGGTGATAATCCCCAAACATCTTTGTACACTGATAAAATTAAACTTTTTGATATTAATGAAAAAATTTCATTGAATATTTTTCGTAGATTCAATGAAGAACTTCATTATATCCAAAAAATTTTATTAATAGTAATAAATTTCTCATAAACTGTTTTTTCTCAATTTAATAATTTAATAAAAAAAAATTCATTTGTATTCAAAAATGATCTATTCATAAATTTAATGAAAATTTTCTTTAGAGCAATGAAATTATTTCAAAAACTTAATTTTTATTTTTTCATAAAATTTCAGAATTTCATTAATTTTCATACATTTCAAACTTTAGTTGAAAGGTTTAACTCTCAAGTGTTCAATATATTTTATAAGGTGCTTTTTTATTTCAATGTAGCCTTTTGTCAATTGTAAACTTTTATGAAATTGTTTAAAAAATCATATGAAGCGGTCCATTGGCTAAGTTCTAATGCATTTTTCTGGATGGTGAAAATAATATCAACATTGATTAATATTAAGCAGATTTATGAAACTCTTTCATAAATTGTATAAACCTTCATTGTCGGAATGACTCATAAGTTTTAGAAAGATTTTCATTAATTCTACAAACATTTCATAAAAATTGTCTTTAATGAAACCTGTTTTAAAGCTTCTATGGACGAGTTCTAATCACAATTTTCATTAAAGCTATGAATAAATTCATTACTGAAGTGAAGATAATTCTCTCAGTGTATATGAATAGTGAACACTGGGATATTTTCAACGCCGGCTTCGCAAAATAAATCCATTTCTGTCTAGCATCTCTTCTCCAGGTTTTCTAACTTGGGGTGTTTCCAACACCTGCTAAGTTTAAAAATCAGTTTTTGTGCACCCATGGGGGTTTCAACTCTATTTTGATTTCAATTTAAAAATGTGTTCTTGAGTAGCATGCCTTCTCCCGGGCTGGGGAGTATCTACTCTGGAGTATATATGTTTAAACAAATTTCGGTCATTATCCCCAATTTCGGTCACTATACCATAACTGGGCAAATAACATTTGGACTATGACGGTCTATAATTTGGAGTTTGAAAGGTTATTGAAAGGTTATTAAAAGGATAAATAAAAAAGAAGAGGAATAATAACAGAACATTTAGGTAGCCCTGAATTCAACTGAATTATCCGCCTAGTTTCATACTATCCCCAATTTCTTGTACCACATACCATCGCATGCCTTGCAAGTATCCAGATCAATCAATTTGCTTTCACAAATCAGTAAATGGACAAACTCTCCGAAATGAACGCGGTTAGGTCTCCTTAGAACGGTTCTACGAATGCAATACTGTCAGTTGTTAAAAAGTGAATGGACTGGTAATTAATAATGCTTCCCGATACCCTATAGAGCACATAACAAATTTCAATTCGAAAGTTATTGTCTCGGTTATTTGCCAAATCTTTATGAAGGATAAACTAAACATAAAGAGCCTTTCAACACGATAGAGATATATCGGTAGTCTGTTGAAATCTATTTATACCCGGCATTTCGATTACCTTATCCCTTGCGAAGTTTTTTTTTTTGGGGAGGCTTTTAGGAACTAAGTATACCTGCTCAAAATACCATTTTAGATACATTTTTGTAAGAATGAAAGCGCGTGATTAAATTGGAAAATTACTCATTTTGGATTATACATATACATTTTTGATTATCCATTTTCATTCGATTATCCAAAATCTTATTTCTCCTAATTATTCTACCCTAATCGCTAGTTTTTTGTTTGACCTATCCAAATAATAAGAAATATGCAATATGACCTGATAAAAAAACTCCATTAATCTCCAAAATCTATTGATTTATATTAATCTTGATAAATAGCTTTGCTCTTTTCAAAATTTCCAAATGTTGCTAAAACTGTAAAGATCAACATTCTTAAGAATTTGCCGTGTATTGATTGGATTTTTTGTTACTACCTAGTAAACTGGTCATAACTATAAGTCATCTCATCTAATCTGAACAAATATAAATATTTCAAACCAAAAACGCATAACACTCCCACATGAGTGAGAGTCACTGACAAAAAAAAAACGCGTAAAATTAATATATACAAAAGCAAAACTACAAACAAAAAATATGATTATAAACGTACTACATACACAATTAATTGCCACACTTAAACTACTTGCTCACCTTTAGATAAAAGAAAAACAAAAAATGTGTAAGAAAATATATTTTAAAACATACAAGTTTAGAAAAAAACAGGTACCCCAAGCAAGCTCCTCCTCACTAACTTATACACACAGACACACACACAGTCTTAATGTTTTTCTTTAATGGCAAATCTAATTTATATGGCCACTATACAATTGACGGGCCTGCCTGGTCTGTCTGTTCAACCAGCCAGCCAGAACAACATTTAGAGTTAAACCATCCGATTTACAAAACGTATCAGAGACGAACACAAATTAATTGAAATTCATTTTCAATTTTCAACACAATGTTGTATGGAATGAGCGTGCATGCAGCCAACAATCAGCTACGGCAAGTTACCAAGACTGCCAAGCCAGTTAAGGCTAACTGCATTGGGAAGACGTAACAGGCGCAAAGTTGGCAAAACAAAAACAAACAAACAAAAAAAAACATGTGTTGAACAGCACAGAGCGCCATTATTTGTGACTAGAAATTTAAAAGTAAGAAAATTGATTTCCAAAGAGCTTGAAGCAGTCCACATTTAAAAATACGTAAAAATTGAAGAAATAAATTTAGACCCATGAATGATTGTTTTTAGAAATAGCCTAAAGCAGGGATTCTTAAGGAATGGTTTGTAAACAAGTGGTTCGTAGGTAAAGACCACTGCAATTGTAGTTAAAAACAAATAAAATTTCACTTGAAAACAGGGCGACTTACATTTCAGTAAATTTAACTAGCATTGTCATGTGTTTTTTACTGTTCAAAAAATTAACCACAATTGTAATTAAAATGAACCACACATGCAGTAAAAAATAAACAAACATATATTTGGTTGCAATTAAAAAAACTACTGCATAAAGTGAATGTAAAATCATAATACAGTAATTTTATGTGGTTTGTTTTTTTGAATAAACTACTATTGTAGTCAAAACAGAAATTTCTTCTACAAATTGCTTGTTTTTCAATTAAAAATATAGATATTGTAATACAACTCAAACAACTACAAATATTTACAGCAGATGCTCCCTGAGTGTAGTCCAATTTACGGAGCATTGATAATAAATATTTTTTTACTAACATGTGGTTAATTTTTACCACAAGTGTTAGTAATTTTTCGAACATTTAAAAACAAATGACAGTCTTAGTTGAATTTACTGAAATGTAAGTCGTTCTTTCTTTAAGTGAAATTTAATTTATTTTTAACTACCTTTGCAGTGGTCTTTACCTACATAGTATTCTAAGGGTATCATTTAAATTTATTACAAAATATTTATGTATAGTAAAATTCTGTCTTATCTAAGAGATCTCAAATATTGTTGTAGCGTCTTCAAAAAATTTCCACTGAATCCTCGGTCACGCAAATTGGAATCCTCGGTCACACAAATATATATGGTCTAATTTTCGTAAGATGAGTATTAAGCTTCCATTCGATCAACAGAATCTTGTTAGACGTAACAGCGCACAACAAGTTCATGATGAAAAGTAATTGGGGGTCACATTACTTTTAGACACTGGGAATAATGAAAGTTAAAAATGTTCCTGTTATAATATCATAAGGAGTGAAAACTGATTGTCACTCCGATTCTGTTATTGAATCAGAATTGAAATTGCCTTAACAAAAATGCGTAGGAGCGATCAAATTATTGTTGTTTTGGTTCCAATGTGATAATATGAGATTGATTCTTAACTCCCTTCGAATCCTTCCGTTGAAGTAGAATCTGAAATGGTAGATTTAATAAGAACAAGAACTTGTTTAATAAATAGGATGTTCCGATAAGTGGCGTTAATGATTGAAGTAGTAGCATCAAAACGATGCATATTAGTATGCAATCAATTTTTTTTTATAGTAATTTGAATACAAAAAAACTTTTGAATTTGTTGATAACATTACCAAAAGTTGCGTAACGAAGTCTTATCCCAGTAAAAATAAGTACTTACGCAGAAGCAGGTCTGGAAGGCATTTATTTATCAAAGCAAATTCAGAAGGCATGATTTTTGTTCACGATGTCCCACATTTAATGTCTCTTTTAAGCTGGTGAAAAGCGCTTCTTTCAAGTGCTCTAAGAAGCAATAATTTCATGCGTTCGTAGGCTATAAAAAGCGTTTTTTGCTCAAAGAAGCAATAACTTCATGCGTTCGTAGGCTATAAAAAGCGTTTTTTTGTGTATTGACAACATTAATGCTTCATTGTATGCATTCTTTATTGTTGCATTGTATGATTTATTTACTGCTACAAAAGAATGCCTTTAGAAAACACATCAAAATGCCTTCCTAATTGCTTGATTGTATGACAGACGGTTAAGCGCTATTTTTGAAGCATAAAAATGTAGTTACCCATAAGCAGTTCTGGGAGGCATTATTTAACTACCGAGCGCTTCCGAAACAATTCTAGAAGGCATGATTTTTGTTCACGTTGTCCCACATGGTATGTCGCTTTAATGCAGGTGAAAAGTGCTTCCTTCATGTGCTGTTAGAAGCAATAAATTCATGAGTTCGTAGGCTATAAAAAGCACTGTTTTTGAGTATTGACTTTCTGTGTATATTTACTGCTTCATAGTATGCATTATTCACAGCTTCAAAGAAAGCATTTAGGGAAGCACAACAAAATGCCTTTCGTAACTGCTGTATTGTATGCAAGGCAGTTAAGCGCTGTTTTTAAAGCATACAATTGTAGACACTCCAAATCGAGGTTATTTGTTACTGGATCTTAACTAAGCCATTGAGAACCCCTGCATTCAAAAAAAAAAAAAAACATATGCCAATAATATTTTCTCGAGACTAGAGACAATAAAGAAGCATTTTAACAAGAAGCCTTTAGTATAAACACCCACTCATAGACAATTAATCAATTATAATGACTTTCAAACACACACACTACTACTCACAGTAAACAGAACCAAAAAAAAACTAAAATATGATTTTAAATATTAAAGTGGTTAAAATGAAAATATAAAAAAAAAACATCAAACCACAATATAAAAGAGAATTATAAAAAAAATTTGAGATCAATTTCAAGAGTTTTTCCTATAAGAACTCTTAAAACTTAGAGAAAACTAGTTTTTCTCTTTTTGCCTGCTCTCAAAAGGGGAAATATTTCCCCTTCATGAAAAAGCTTTTATATTTCTCCTTAAGAAACCTGTTTCATTCCTTTCTCTTTTTAAATTCATATAAGCAGTGAAACACAACATTTCACTGCCAAAGCGTTCTGTTAAGAGCTTTATGTTTCTTTTTTGCCGTTATTCCAATTTGAAAAAGAAACAAAACAAAATTTTGAACTCTTTTTCTTAAACTTATATTCTTCTCTTTCTATCTTAAAGGTTGACTGCACTAGACAAAGAGTGCATGCTTTTAAAAATTGTGCATCAACAATTGTTGTGTTTTTCTTTTGTTCTATGAGTTTTTTAATGTGAAATGCGCGCATTCATTTACTTATCACTCTGAGATTTTGGTAGTTCTCCCATGCTCAACATATCACATATTTTTTTTTTGTGAATTTTGTTGTGCATCATATGATGGTTTGTTTGCTTGTATAGTTGCTTTTGATGAACTGCTGTCCATCATTTTGCAAAATCATTAAACCTGTGTAAGAAAGAGAACGATATACTTGTTGTATTATTGCAGTAGAGAGTGATGAAATGCCAAATCATGTTGTTCAATGCTACCAATACACATGGACCTGGTTTGTTGTTGTCGTTGTTATTATAGTTTCAACCCGTTATAATAAACAACAATGACTACTACAAACAACGAAGACTCATAAAGAAAATGTGCAAAAAAAAAACAAAAACAAATCAAACATGATAGCAGCAGCAACAACAGAAAAAAGGGGTGTGGGTTATACTAAAAAAAAAGAAAATTCTTTAGTAAAACCAGTATTTTTTTGTCTGTTAATGAAACTTTGTAAATGTATTGGTTTCTGTGTGTGTGTGTATTTTTTTTTTTTTTTGTTGGCTAGTAAGGAAGAAAGTTGTTACTGCGAGTTGTATGTTTTTGCATTTTTTTTTTTTGTTATTTTGTTTCTTTTTCTTTGTTATGTGTGATAATTTATGAGCGGCATGTGTAACATCGTTGAGTGATATATTAATTATCCAAGGTGAAAATATATGCATGTATACCAGGGATGGGTAAAGTTATTGTAGACTTTGTGCGAAGCTGTTTAATTTTTTTCAAATTAGCAAACATTTATCAGCATAACTGCTTACACGATCTTTAGACATTATAACATAACAATTATTTCCTAATAATCACTAAATTTGCTAACTTGTGGTTTTGTCCCCAAATTTGGAGATTTTTTGCTGGTCTTGAGGAGAAGTTTTTTCAATTGGGAACATTTTATAAAAAACCCCTAATAAAGTTCTGGGCAAAAGTAACTTTATTAATGTATCATGCTGCTCCAGAACTAATTTCGTGGGGCCCTAAACCCATAACCAAAAAACCGCCTTTAAAAAATAATCAAAAAAATTTGTAGCTAACAAAATATTAAATAATTAGAAACTTAAGAAAATAAATAACAAGTAAAAAAAACGGTACTCATCAGAATTTCGAAATATAATTAAAAATGGAGCCTCAACAGAAAAGTACAGTGCTACACAAAGAAACACAAAGCGGCTGAAGAAAAGTTTCTGGTTTTCTCCATTTAAACTTAAACCCTGGAAAATTATTTATTTCTCTATAATACACTCAGGGAACTTCTACTTTAAAAATATGTAGTTGTTTGGGTTGTAATACAGATTCTTTATTTTTAATGTAAACGTCAGTCATTTGTAGAAAAAATTGAATTTTTCATTTGAAAAAACAAACCACATAAAATGACTGTTTTATGATTTTTTACATGTAGTTCATGTTTACTACAATTGTTAGTTATTTTTTGATCAGGAAAATACAAATGACAATGTTAGTTGAATTTACTGAAGTGTAAGTCGGCCTTACTTTGAGTGAAATTTCATTTGTTTTTAAGTGCATTTGCAGGGGTCTTTACCTACATAGTTTACTAAGTGTACGAAAATGTCATTTTGGGAAATGTTCATTGAAGTAGGGTAGAAGGCGGATGTTTCGCCACTGGGACACATATGCTATCCCCGATTTGCGCTGTATTTAAAAGGGTTATTTAAATGTTCCTTTCGCTAATTTCTGCAGTTGTTGTTCATCTTTCATGTCGACTATAGACATATTTTTGTATTTTTGGATTGCAAAAAAAATTTTGGATTGCAAAAAAAATAATATACAGTTCGTAAAGGGTGTTTTTTTTTATTGAGGTATAGAACTTTGATATGGAATAAAACAAAGATAAATTTTTCAAATTAACATGTTTATTTAGTTTAATCTGGATGTCTAATTTTCGAAGAATTTTTCCAACATTTGTAGCAATAACGCCGCGAATGTTGTTCTCCAAGGTCAATCGTTTCGGGCTTATCGGCGTAGATTAGCGACTTCACATATCCCCACAGAAAATAGTCCAGCGGCATTAACTCGTACGATCTTGGAGGCCAATTCACGGGTCCGAAACGTGAAACTATGAGGTAACCGAACGTTTGCTTCAATAAATCAATTGTGGCACGAGCTGTGTGACATGTTGCGCTGTCTGGTTGAAACCACAGATCCTGCACATCATGGTTGTTCAATTGATGAACAAAAAATATGCAATAATGGCTCTATAGAGGTCTTCATTGACCATAACGTTCTGACGAGCATCGTTTCTAAAGAAGTACGGACCAATGATTCCACAAGCCCATAAAGCACACCAAACAGTCAGTTTTTTTTGATGTATCATCACTCCAAATACGGCAGTTTTGTTAATTGACATATCCATTTAACCAAAAGTGAGCTTCATCGCTAAACAAAATTCGCAGCGTTGTTCAGGCGACAGTCTATTCATGTTGAAATGCCAAACTAAACATGAATCACTTAACAGCTGACAAAATGGCCGCCAGTTAAGAAAGTGTTGCCAACTTAAAGTATAAATATATATATACCTGTATAAAAAACACTCTTTATATAGTGTCCGACCGAACAGTCCGGCCAAAAAACTATATTTGGTAGGGGCAATGATGATGAATTCTGGTATTGGAAACATGTTTGTTGAGCCGATTTATATCGACTTTGTATATAAAATTTAACGAAAAAGCCGAAGTTTAGCTATAAAGTTAACATTTCGGCCACCAAACTATTTTCAATTTGGCCGTACTTTCGGAGACCGTACAGTAAATTTGCTTAACTAAGGCTTTCCTTAACATTGCTTAATTACGGACTTTTCTTTAAATTTTCACTCAAAATCGCATCTAATCAGCCCCAATAAAAATGTTTCCATTCGCCAAATTTTTCCATAATGCTTTAATGTACCGAATATAGACCAAATGCGTTTTCTGGCCGAACATTTCGGTCGAACACTATTAGTGTATTTGGAATAACATTTTAATTTAGTGTATTAAAACAAAATACACTTCAAGATGTCGAAGCATTGATATTCATTTCTAATATTAACACGAATTTTTTAGAATTTAATTCTAAAAAGTGTAAACAAATATAAAAATTTATAAGCAGCTGATCATGGGGCACATTCGCCTGACCACCAGGTGGTGTAGTTAAATTAACATAATACAATTCTGCTAATAAAAATATTGTCTACTTTATAGTACAATATTACTAGTACTACACTAGTGCAAATTAAAATGTATATAACATTTAAACAGAACCTTTTGGTACCTTTTTATATGCTAATTTTAGTTGTTTTAATTTCTTGTTTATAAAGTTCATTATTTGCATATCATGTTAGACATCGTTGGAAAGCTTGTTGAAAATCGCACAATCTAGCGCAAAAAATAATTACTTCGTAGCGAATTAGAAAAATGTAGAAAATGCAAAAAAAAACCGATTTTACTGGTTTTTGTGAAATAATTATCGGTTTTTACATGAGCGCACGGCACTCTAAAAAAAATATGAAGTTTCATAGCCATATATATATTTTTTTTTTTTTAAAGAGAAGCAACACTCCTTAAATTCTTCCTATATATTTTTGTGTTGCTTTCCTTGGAGAGAGGATAGTGGAGAGATGAAAGGTGGGAAAGATGAAGAGCTTTAAACATGCTCGCCACCTGATGGAGATTTGGCGAACTCATTGAAGCTTTTTGGTTCATAGCCCTGATTCATTATTTTACTTCGGTGGGGTTAAGTGCTATGGAAACACCGAAGGTGGGGGTGTGGTACATATGAGGAATAGAACACTCATACATATTATTTTTTTTTAATTTATGTTGTCGTCACCGGGAATCGAATCCGGGACCATTTGTGTAACAGCCCAACGCGCTAATCATTACACCACAGCACCTATATTCTAGGGTTTCGAAAAAAACGAACTAAAACCCGCAATAGCTGGGATATCGAAAAAAGAAACAATACGCGCCCGCTTAAACTTAATAGAGATCAATATATGTGAATTTGATATCAGTACCGCTATACATGTCCACATAAAGTACCCTAAAATTTGCACCTTTTTAACATTAACAACACAAAAGTACTAAAAAACAAGGGTAGAAAGTTTCTACCCGAAAATATTACATATAAAGGGTGATTTTTAAGAGCATTCGGATTTGATTAAAAAAAAAAAAAAAACACATAAAATTTAGAGAAATGTATGAAATCTTTATTTGAGTCAATATAAAGATTTATATAATTTAATGTTCAAAGATGATTTCATGTAAATGTTGACCACGGCTACGCCTCAAATACTCTCTCCAACATAGCGGCCGGTATCTCACTAATAAATTCTTCAATATTGGCTTCCAGTGCGTCAATCGTTGCGGGCTTGTCCCTATAGACATGAGCCTTAACATAGCCCCACAAAATATAGTCTAAAAGCGTTAAATCGCACGATCTAGGCGGCCAATTGACCGGCCCCAAACGTGAAATAAACTGTTAACCGAACTCGCCTCTTAATTGGGCCAGTGTTTCGCGTTCTGTGTGGCATGTGGCACCGTCTTGTTGAAACCACATGCCACACAAGACCAGCTCTTCCATTTTGGGCAATAAAAGTTGTAATCATCGCACTGTAACACTGTAACAGTAACGTTCCTGCCTTCGTCGTCTTTAGTACGGTCCAATGATGCCACCGTCCCATCATCCACACCAAACAATGCATTGACAGTTCTTGCAATTCTTCTGGCTGCTCTTCACACCAAATACGGCAATTTTGCTTGTTCAAGTATCCATTCAACCAGAAATGAGCTTCGTCGCTAAACACAATTTGCATAATTTGCACTTTATTAACAGATCATAAATGTTGATAATAAAATGCAGTAATCGTTGTTCGTTTGTAAGTCGATTCATGGTTAAATTATAGACCAACCTGAACTTGTTATACGAAAACAGCTGAGCTGGCAAAAACAGAGTTGCCAAAAAGAAAGTTGCTAAAAAATCACCCTTTATATATAGGTTGTTTGGCTCGAATGCCAAATAAATTGAAAAATGGGTAATTTTTGACCACAATTTTAACCTTTTTCGCCCTATGGCCGATAATCTTAGACACCCAAACATAACTTTTTTGTGCAAAATGTCCAAATTTCATAAAATTCGGAGATTATCTCATGAAAGACCATCTTTGTTCGTTGTTTTTTTGTGAACATAATATGAGCATAATGTTATAAATTTTAACTTTTTCATATGTTACCTATCCTACAAATATCATATTTTACCTATCCTAGCCGTAAAGTCCACAAAAAAAAAAAAATATAAAGAAACATAATAAAGGGGCCGCCATCTAACGTTTTTTTTTTTCAACTAGTGCTTATTTCGTGAAGGGTAACACTTAGCTCATGTCTGATTTGACAGATAATTAGTTTTATCCTTCCGCTGAACGAATATGGTTGTGTATACGCTTGAACAACGTTGGGAAATATTGTGACATTACTTTGAAAATCATGGTAATGTTGCAGAATGTGTGCCGATACAGTAAATGGCGATCGTTATCGGGCCATGTTGAACGAATTTTTGTTCACAAAAATTGCACACAATTGATAATGTGCTTACAAATTGGACCGATCGTGTAGGCTACTGCATGGCCAGCCGAGGCAGCCATTTGAATGAAATTATTTTCCATTATTAACCGGAAGGATTGTACTTTCAAATAGAAAAAGAAATTTGAGAAAATATTCAGTAGTTTTTTTTTATAGCATTTTCAAAAAAAAAAGTTATTTGGCGGGCCCTTCATTATTTTTTTCGCGGTTTTCAAAAAAGTTCTTACAAAAACCTTTTTGAAGTTGGGAACATTTTTTTTTTTTTTTGTTAAACTAAACTAAAAATCTTTTTTTTGCCAAAATTGAAGGTAATTAGACACTAACGTCGTGTTTACCTTTAAGAACGCAAAATATGTTAAATATGACAATTTCCGTGGGTTTTGAGAAAAAATTAGAATAAAGAAATTTCGCCACATGTGCATTAAGATTCGCAGAACTATGAGCACGTTACGTTAAAAGTATTTTTAAAAATGGTGTCCAGAACTTTTGGACCACTAAGTTAATGGTAAAAACGTAAAAAATGTATTTTTAGAAATTGCACTACAAGCGGAAGGTTTTTGTTTCAAAATTAATATAATACGTATATTAATATACGCTTATGTCCTGTGCTTCCTTACTTTTTGAATACGAATGAATTTGAAAAACATACGAAATTTAAATTTGGTGCTTTCTAATACTCATAAAAGTGGAAAACTTGAAATAATATTCGAAGAATGTCGAAAAATTATCAAAACCATATGTTTTCTGTAAAAAGGCTAAATTTAAACTCATGCAGCAGACTTAAGATTTTTAAAAAACGATGTAATAAAAAAAATGCTTTCGTTTTACTTTCTATGGGAAAGCAAATCGAAAATAAAAATGAATATGTGAAAGTCAAAGCAACAAAAAGTCGTATTGATTTCACTTTTATGGGAATGTAAAACATAGGACAGATGTGATAGTATTGCCTATCACATGGTGATAGGTAAAAATTTTGTAAAAAAGTTATAACCATTGGATTTTTTTATTTTCTCTCATACTAACATATATTTTCTATCATACTAGCATTGATTCTTTAAAATTTTCTTTAAACAATAATAAGCAATTTCGAAAAAAGTATTTTTTTTTGACTAAACCCCAGCACCATTTAAAACTTCCCCTGGTCCATCCCTGTTAGAAGGTCAATTTCGACTAATAAACTTTAAAAATTATATATTAAAGCAGCTTCGGCAATATGTTTTAAATCATCTATAACATTTTATTTAATATATTTTATTCCACACAATATCATTCGATACTAAACATTATTTATTTTATCATTAACACAAAATAAAAGTTGTGCCAAAATTTTTGAATTATGATGTATAAAAACTATGTATACCAAAATATAATTAAATTAAAATAACAAAAGTACGAAACTGAAGTATACGTAAAACTAATTTCAACTTAACCTCATTTTAAGTAAAATAATACAATATTTAATAAAAATATTTTTATTTAGTAAAAGAAAATTAAATTTCAAACACAACAACATAAAGTCTTCTATAGATTTTAAATTATTAAATTTTAAATTAAAAAAATATGAAAAAAAACAAAAACAACTGCTATTGCAAAACCAAGTATACTAGAAAAAAATCCCAAGTAACTAAAATACCTTAAAAATAAAAAATAAAAAAAACTTGTAAATATTATGATATGTCTTACAGTAAAAATTAAGAAAAAAAATATTTAAAATATTTAAAAAAAAAATTAAATAAGTAATATATATTGGACATTCCAAGAAACATCGGTCAAAATCTGACCTTCCGATTAAAATTATATTTTGTGTAAGTCGGAACATTCTTAGTTTCCCTAATATATACCGGATCGCTATCATTTCAAATGTATTTTAATGGTACACTCCTCTCCTGTTTTCCATCGTCAAAAAGAAATGCATCTCGATTTAAAAACACACGGCATATTTGCAAGATATGTAATTTTAGCAAAAACTTGACTTTTTTGGGTTTCGGGGGTTCAACTATTTTTAATGATTTTTGAAGAAAAGCTTCCCAGGCAGAAAAATACAATCGCCACAGTGTTGGCGAAGCGTCGACGACTGTCAGTTATGCGTTGTCAGTACGTCGGATCGGTCTTGTTACAAGATTGATAACAGTGACCAACCGTTGGTTTGAGAGAACTTGCCACCGTTTTCATAACGTTGGTAATTCAAACAAATTGTGATTTGAAAATAGCTTAAATTAAATTAATTTTGAGAAATCTTTATAACAAAACACATTTAAAAATCAGCAATACAGTCTTCATATCATATATAAATATGTGATATATAAAACAACATAAATAAATGCTTCTAATTGTTTGTTATATTGGTAAAAACTATATTTTCAAAGAATTTTGCAGGTGGTACTGGCAAAACACATGCTTTGCAAACAAAATAGTGTTTTCCTAGAACAATATTAGTTGCATGTTTGGTACTTTTAAACACTGGGTTTTACAAAAATAGCAGTGGTTTGCCAGTACTGTTTTTTTTTTTTTTTTTGGTACGGCTAGCAATTTCTATTCGCGATGCTAAAAGCGAACTTCGCTGATATCGAACTAAATTAACTGGTCTCTACGAGTTAGTTATAACCGTATCCCACTGTAATCACTTCACAGCGCTAACTAGCGAAGATATTTGTAATTAAACATTAAATTTTTTTAAATAATTTACTTCACGAACGGTTTAAGATTCCCAAGCAGAAAAATACAATCGGCTCAGAGTTGGCAAAGCATCGGCTACGGTTGCTTATGCGTTGTCAGAACGTGAGATTAAAAATCTTGACAGTATTGTACTGTTACCCAATTGACACCATTGCCATAACATTGGAAGTTAAAAAATTTGGTGCTTTTTAAATGCCTCAAATTTAATAAGGTTCGAGATATACGAATAATAAAATCCATTTAAAAAAAACATAACTACAGTTCCGCCTTATGTTAGTCATTTATATCATATTTAAATGTGTGAAGTATAATAAATATAAAAAACAATAATTTTTCTAATATTTTGTCATATTTGTGAAAATATTGGCAAACAATTTCGCGGGTGGCACTGGCAAAACGCTTTCCAAACAAAATACTGTTTTCCTAGAACAATATTAGTTGCACGTTTGCTAATCTTTAGCACTGTGGGCTTTACAAAAATAACAGTGGTTTGTCATGACAATTTTTTTTGTGCGGTTGGCAATTTCTACCTGGGTTATAGTATTTTTACATAGCAAAATAACAATTTGTAGATATTTATTTTTATTTTTTAGATTTTTAGTTTTAAATTTAAAAAAATAGTGTTTAGGCCGTTTGAACATCTCTATTTTAAAAACTTTACATTTAACTTTGAAGATTTTTCCTGTAGATGAAAGATAAAATAATTTACTAAAATATTTTGTTTTGAAAAATATAATTTATAACTCTTGCAAGCTCTCGTTTTCTATTAAATATCATATTCTTTATAGGAAGAAACATGGGGTTGGAATGGTTAAAACCAAATTTTTTGAAACATATTAGTTTAATACATTCGTTTTGTTTCAAGTACAGCAAAAATTATAAACATTAAATGCGTAGTTTTGAAAAAAAGAGACATTTAAACAGCACCTTAACACTATATTTTTAAATTTAAACTTTTTAATTTTGAAAAATAAAAAAAAAAATGTTTTTTTTTTTTTTTGCTTGGGATATATAAAAAGAGCTTGCATCTTTTTCAATAATTCATGTATAATAGATAACCCCGGGAACCAAAAAAAAAAAACGAAAGTGTAGCTATCGAGATTATCCAAATTTGTGAAAAGTGGATTTAAAAAACAAATTGCATAAAAAGTTAATTCTTTTTTTTGACGCTGAAAAAATAAATTCATTCTGCAAAAAATTAGACGAGTGTACCATTCCAATTTAACTTAAAAGGCAATGATCTGACGAATACTTTTTGACTTTTTGCCTATTTCTCAATTTTCAATAAACTAAATCGCGCATGAAAGCATGGATTTTTCGAAATTAAAAAAACTGAAAACGCTAGTCTTTAAGAGGCTCAATAGAGTTTCTGAATGCTAAATTTAATTGGAATTGGAAGACCCAAAGTCAAAAAATGCCCATTTTTGGCAATTTTTCGGTGGAATGGCCGATATATATTCATTTAATACCCAATTGGAAAAATATTAGAGGTTGAAGAGGAAAAGATAATGCAATTGTGAAAAGCAGAAACTTAATTTATTTTAAACTAATCAGTGCTAATCTTTTTCAGCGCTGACTTAAATCGTAAAAAAAGCGTGAAAAGAATATACAAGGAAGCAATACATTTCAATGATTTGGATTGCGATGTTATGAAAATTTCGATCGGAAGCAATGACTTTTATAACGTCTTGTCATAGGATGGAAGTTCTCTTATATGATCCGTATTCAATGCAATATCTCAAGCAATGCTTATGGGTTAATGAAAGTTAAATTCTTTTGGTGTCAACAAGGGAACTCTCCTAGGAGTGAATCCCGATTGCGCTGGAATTTGCATCATTTTTTTAACTTTTTCGAAAGCATTTTTTTACCTAATTGGTGGGAATGCTATATTCAAGGCAGTTGCAGTATATATATCAAAACTTTGTTTTTTTTTTTGAAGTATTTTAACGTTGGGTACAAAAAATTTGACTTTCTTATATTTCAGATAATCTCCTTTACAAAAAAAAAAAGTATATATTTTTTCCCTCCCTTTTACCAGCTAAATTAGAGATTGAGCCGAGTTGGGTAGACTAGATTTTTGAAAATTAAGTTTTGTTCAAAAGCACATTTTTGGAAGTTGTGAAAAATAACTTCTTTAGAAGCGGAAAATCAGCAATGAATTTGGAATCAATGAAAAAGTGAATCGTTATGAATCTCTTCAATTTTTTTGTTGGGTTGTTGTACGTTTTTGTGGCTTAAGGTCAAAAATTTAAAAATTTTTAAATAAAAACTTAAATTTTATATTATAATTTTTATTTTCAATGTGTTATTGATGTGCTTTTGCTTCCGATATTTCGAACTGCATGTTGTTTCATCTGCTGGCAAATTTTAAAACTAATTAAAACCGTCAAGTCAAGTTGAAAAAACCTGTTGTGCTCAGGCAAGTTTATTAAAAACTTAAACTTTATTAATATACTTGCGTTAAAACACGAAGTTGTTTCCACTCAACTAAAGAGTGTTATTAAATTTCTCTGAAGATGAAATTCAATGCAGTTCGAAATATCGGATGAATTAACCATAGAAGAGGAACAACAAATAAATATTGAAAAAAAAAATTAATATATAAAATTAGAGTTTTTATTTAAAAATTTTTTAACTTATAACCAGAAGCCAAATGTTTAACACAACAACAAAAGTCAACAGTAAATTTATAAAGTAATTCTTCCAAATGGGAATTCGCCATAAAAAAACAATCATATGTAAGCAGGTTTGTAAGGGATTCTTTTTGGCTTACTCCCTAACAAACATGCTTGCATGTAAACAGTGTTTCTTTGTTTGCGTTTCGTTTGTTTGGGGATTTCGGTTAAACTGTGCAGATTTGTTAAACAAACAATGGTACATTATAACAATATGAATAGTTGAAAATAAAATTGTCAAACAAACAAATGAACTAAAATAACGAACTAGTTCAATAAATTAAAAATAAACAAAATGAACTATGAACTATGAACAATGAACACTGAACTAGAATGCTCAACTCTAAATTTTATATTAACAGTTACCATTCTATTGTAAATTTCCCATTGGGTATGAACTATATATATAACTATTTATATAACTAAACTTTCAAATCAAAATTATCATGTCGATTACAATATATTGATACAAAAAATAAAATAAAATATTACAAATAATGAAACTCATGTATACGCAAAACTAATTTAAAAAACTACATTTAATAAATAAAAAATAAAAATTATTAAAAATAAATTTTAAAAACAACAAAATACTATTAAAATTATAGCAACATTTTTTTTTTAGTAGTATCTACTCTTTAAGTATTTATTTTTTTCTAAAAAAGAGTAAATTGTAGCAATGAAATGTTTAACATACAAAAATTATTAAAAAAAAAGGAAACTTATAAAAACAATAAGTTCTTACATAAATAAACTATATCATGAATATTTTTTTTTCCTTCATTTGTTTGTGATATTATTTTTTAAAATTTATTTATAATTTTTAAATAGTTACTTATATACATTTGAGTATTTAAAATATTTCTAAGCATTTATTATGTTTTAATTATTAATTTTAAAAATATATAAATTTAAGTCATGTAGCGGCAATAATACAAATATTTTGTTTAAAGTATTACTATTTTAATTTAATATTGAAGAAGAAAAAAAAAACAAATAATTCCAAATAATAAAATTAAATGAATAACAAAACAAGGCTCAAAATACTTATAAAAGAAAACACAAAATAAAGTTGTATGTTTTAAAATTATAATGAAAATATTAAAAAAAAATTTTGTTTTATTTCCTTAAATTAAAAAATTAAAAATCTGGTGGATTTGGGTTATACGAAAATTTGCTCAACAGTATTGGCAGACACTTTTGTTCATATCAACAAAAAACACACAGAAATTTAATCACTCAATACTTAGTGGACAGATATAGTTTTGAATGTCGATCACGAAAGTGAATACCTGTAAATTAAATTTAAATTAGTTCACTTTTTTAAAATTTGCTTATCCGCTCTAAAAAAAAGTAATTTCATAAAAAAATAATACTTTCTACTATGAATGGAAAACGCGAGCGAGCGAGCCAAAAATATATACGTCAGTGGTCAAAACATTTGGAACTGAGATCGCATTTATTGTTTTCATTGATTTGTTTTCTCCAAATCACACTTAGTTACTAATATTTATTTTTACATATTCTTCATACATTGTTTTATGTTAAACAAATAAAAAAATTAATGCCGTGAAATTAAAACAACAAAAAAATTAATAATAATAGATGTATTCAAAATGCAGGTGTTCAAAACATTTGCAACTCTCATTATTCTTACTCTTTACGAAACAATTTATACTAACAAATTCTAGATAAACCTTTCTCATTGCATGAAGTAAAAAGTCAACTTGCTAAGGTCAAACTAAATAAAGCTCCTGGTGAAGATCGCATCCCATATGAGTTCTATAAATATGCTAGTGACAAGTTCCTAGAAGATCTTACGAACATTTTTACTCAAATATTTAATGGCCATGGGTCATATGATGTGTTTCAAAACAGCATAATATTTCCAATCCACAAAAAAAGGTGATACAAATGAACCCTCTAACTATAGAGGAATATCATTTATGAATTGTGTCGGCAAGATAATGATAGGCATAATAAATGAGCGAATAGCAAAATGGACGCATCGTTACCACATTTTAAATGAATATCAAGCAGGCTTCCGCAAGGGATACTCTACAGCGGACAATATATATAACCTAACTTCTATAGTAAACATTAAATTCTCCGAAAAACGTAAAGTTTACGCTTTTTCGTAGATTTTAAGGCAGCTTCCGACCGTGTACCTAGAAGATTGTTGTTATATAAACTACAACAAATGGGATTGTCATCAAAAATCGTAGATTTTATAGAAAACATTTATTTAAACACAAATTCAGCTGTTTGGACTGGCTCGGAGTTATCAAATTATTTTGAAACACGTAGAGGAGTCAAACAGGGATGCCTATTATCCCCAATGCTGTTTGCGCTGTATCTGAACGATCTTCATGATCATTTGGGTGGTGGGTTGTTTGTTGGTGACATCAATGTGAGAGTATTAATGTATGCCGATGACATTGTTATGCTGGCAGATGATGTAGATACTTTGCAGAAAATGAGTAATAACCTGGAAGAATACTGTCGATTATGGGGAATGGAGGTTAACCTCACAAAATCAGAGATCATGCTATTTAGAAAGGTGGTAGAATTGGTTCTAAAGAGAGATGGACTTTTAATGGCGAGTTAGTACAAGTTGTATCTGAATATAAATATTTAGGAATTTTATTAACCCCTACAATGTCGTTTTCTAAGCATGTGGCAGCCAAAAACGATGCAGCTAAAGCCAGTATTATTTCCACCTGGAACAATTTTATTGGACGTAGGGAAGTATCGATTAAGGCAAAATGGAAATTGTTTTTGGCAGTTTGTAGAGCCATACAATCTTACGGATCTCAGGTATGGGGTAACTCGCAGTTCGAGGAGATCGATAAATTTCAGCGGTTTTTCACAAAGCGAATGTTAAGGCTGCCAGATAATACCTCCAACTACGTTTTATCGCTAGAAACAGGTCAAGAAGAAGGCCATTTTTATACCTATAGTCTACATCTGAACTATATTGCCAAACGCTGTTTGAGTATGATGAGAGAAGGTTGCCACGCAAGCTATCTGCTCAAATTATTGAAAAAAACCTATATTGGTATAATGACCTTAAATCAAAATTGTTAGAGTACAACATAAACTGCAATGAAATAGATCGTGATAACAAAAAGTGGAAAGATACGTGCATAGAACTTATAGAAAATATGAAAGTTACCCAATATCAAAATCATTTAACAAATGCCCAGAAGAGTCGACAAAGAATATATAAACTACTTGATCATTCTAAAGGCTTAGATTACTGTAACGAAAGATTTAATCAAGAGCAGATAACGTTTATAATGAAGGCAAGAGGAGATCTTCTTTGGTTAAATGGAAACCAATTTAGAGTTGGCGATGCCACCATTTGTTCATTGTGTAATCTGAGAGAAGCGGAAACCACAACACATTTTATTGGTAGATGCCCCGTGCTTAACGAAATACGACTTAAATATTTTCAATGTATTAGGCTAACAGATGATGATGTTGTTCATGTACTGAATGGCGGTGAAGATGCTTATTGGCTAAGACTGTATAATTTTGTGAAAGAGGCTTCAAAATATAGAAGCATGCTAGTCTCAGAATTTAATTTTTAATCTTAAAAATAAAATTATTTACAACCAATTTTCCGGCTGACGGTTAATATATAACCAAGCTTTAATGCTCTTGTTTAATTATTTATAGAATTAAGCATAATTTTGTAAAACAATTATCGAAAAAAAATAAAGAATATCTAATCTAATCTAAATCTAACAAATGCTAGGATATAACTTTAATCGCTTTCCTTTTTAATATGAGATTCAGGCCGTTACATTTTTTAAACATATTTATTATAATTATTGTTCTTTAACAGTTGTAATAAGATGTTGGAAGCATAAACATCGTAAGAATAATTTTTGTAAAAAATGGCAGGAAATAAATACAATTCTCATTTTAAATCAAAAGTTTTAAATGGTTTTCAAAATGAACTTTCCCAAAAAGAAATTTCTCTAAAGTACTCCGTTCCAAAATCAACGATATGCCGCATTGTTAATTGTGGTAACATCCACACAACTCATAAAGGTGGAAGAAACTGTATTACAACTGTAAGAGAAGATCGCAACATCAAGAATTTTTTTACGAAATATCCCAAAGCAGTTTCCATAGAAGCTAAAACTGATCTTTTAATAGATACCAGTCTTCCCACCATTAAAAGATGAGCCCGAGAATATGGTCTTAGAAGTTATAGATGTACAAAAAAAACCGTTTGTGTCGGAAAAAACCGAAAAGCGCGGCTTGACTTTGCACGCACCCATTTTGAACTGGATCTCATTGCCTTAATGCCCAAAAGGTGTTCAGAAGTTATAAAAAATAATGGCTACGCTACAAAATACTGAGACTTATTTTGTTAAAATTACTTTTTTTTTTGAGAAGTTATGAATAATTTGTTTGTATTTGTAAAATAATATGCTATAACTGAATTTAACAAAAAAAAAAACGAAAACTTATACCACAAATCTTTTTGATCAAAAAAATTATAATTACCTAAACCATGATTTCAGTTGCAAATGTTTTGAACACCACTGTATATCTTTCACCAAAGATCGCAAGCTAGAATGAAACGAGCTGAGTTACTCAAACTAAAAATGTTCGCAAAAAAAATAAACAAAGAGCTTTTTAAAGTGAAAAGACTCCTTTTTAAAATTTAATAAACCTCTTTTAATCGAGCAGCTCCTTAATATAAATTATAGCTTTTTAAATTGAGCAGCTCATAAACAAAAAAAGAATTGAGCTGCAAAAAAAACAGCTCGCTCGCAACTAACATACTTTTATTATTTTACAATTAAAGGAAACTTAATTACACTATTTCTAATACTTTTTAAAGGGTCCGCCATCTAACGTTTTTTTTTTCAACTAGTGCTTATTTCGTGAATGGTAACACTTAGCTTATGTGTGATTTGACAGATAATTTGTTTTATCCTTCAGCTGAACGAATATGGGCCGTATGTTCGTTATCTTGTGAAAAAAGTGAAAGAAACTGGCATCCTCATCGATAAACCAAAGCGTGAAAAGCCCAAAACAGTGCGTACACCACAGAATATTGCTGCTGTGGCAGAAAGTGTGCGTGAAGCGCCATCAACATCAATTCACCGTCGTTCTCAACAATTGAACATTTCGGAGACATCATTGAGACGAATTTTGCATAAAGACCTTGGTATGACGCCATGCAAAGTCCAATTGCTTCAGGAGTTCAAAAGAAAAAAAAATTATTTGGCGGACCCTTTATTACACAAAATAAATAGAAATAAATGACGCCATTTCAAATTGTGTTTCTAAAAGAAGAAAAATACACCATATCCAGTTGGGTTTGAAAATCAAAATAGAAAAACACAACAACACCCTTTCCCATTAGATTCTAAGGATATCCATTCCATTATAACCTATGCCAATTTAGTAATTGAACGATTTTAAAATTAAAAAACTTATTATTTTTTTTTTTTTTAGTATTTTTATTTATAACATAGTACGATATAGACCATAACTTATTAGTTCACTATTTGTAGAGACCCAATCATGCTTTGGACGACATTCATGTATTTTTTTTTTACACTGCTTTTAATTTCTTGACTAAGCTGCACTTTTTTCCAAAAAAAAAAAAACAAGGCAGGGGTCCCCAGGCCCAAAACTCGGTATGCGTAGTAACATACAAGTATGGGTACTCTATTGAAAGGAAATTTCTTCAGGATTTCAAAAATTATATTATTTTTAGGATCTATGAAACATTTTACCCTATATACTCATTTACAAATTGTGCCTGCAGCGCATTTTTGAAAACAGTTACTAAAATTTAAAAATCGCATAATGGAAAAACTTTACTCAGCTGGCTATTACATAGGAGAAAACCCAGAAAGCCGGCCACACAGAAAACTTTACTCAGCGAAGTCACACTCATAATAATCCATGTATAAAAATACAAAATTATTGTCAAAACTACGAAAACTTTCGTAAAATGTACAAATTTTCGTTTATTTTACAAAAAATTTGGTTAAATTGACATTTTTTAATAACTTTACGCATGGATTACTGTCAGTGCACTAAACCGCTTATCACATTGGAGAAAACCTCCAAGCCCAGCCGAAAGCCGATCACGCAGAAAAGCTTAACTCAACGAAACCACTAAACTGCCTATCAAATTTCATTAAAATCGGTTTATTATTTTTCAAGTTAAGACGATGTCCTCTGATGTTATCCTGATGGAGTCCATATGAAGATATAGTATTAACGGCTGTTTCAACTTCAAAATGTTTTATTATTTTTGAGAATTGTGTTGTTTAAAAAAAAAATTTTTTTTTTCCTAAAATATTATTTTAGACACTTTTATGCATCCAAACCGTGTACTGTACACAAAAGTTTCTTCCCAAAGAATGTTGTAAATATTTTTTTCTAACGCAATATGTACCTTAATCTCTAATTTATTTTTGTAAATTTGTTAAAACATTTTTTTTTTTTTTTTGCTGGGCTATGAAGGGTTAACGCTTTTCGTTTTCACACAGAATAATTGTAGGTAATATTAATAATTTTGTGTTTTTCTACATATCTATCGTACTTTTTGTATGAAAAACTTAATTTTTGCAATTTCTCTACATTTGCTCGAAAATAAAATATCTTCTCCTTTTTCCCTACACGTAAAATTCGCTACTAAAGTTTATTGTCCACTGTTCGGAATAAAGTTAAATAAATATATACAATTTTGATCAAAAATATTAAATTTTTTAAATAGAAAATGGTATATGCAAAATTCTTACAAAAATCAGCATTGGTGAACGTATTTATTGGTCGCGTATCAGGGCTTTTAAAGCAAATAACTAACAATATATAAGTCAATCATTATAACTCAAAAAACTCCTAAACTTTTAAAAAAATTTATCCTTTCCGAACAATGATAGCTGTACGGTGAATTTAAAAAAAATTATAATATTGCATTCATAGCGATTTGTAAAGCCTGTACTTGTAAACAAATCAAATAATGTTAAAGTTTTTTAACAAAATTGTGAAAAAAAAAATTTTGAAAAATATTTAAATTATGGACATTTTTGGACAAGTTTTGATTTTGAGAGATTTTCACTCCAAAACGTCTATGATAACTATATGTAGTACACAATAATATTTACATTTTTATTGGTAAACTTAATTATTTTTTTAAAAAACTTTTCCTTGTTTTCAGGGTTTTGACCGATTACGGTCAAAATCTAAAGAAAAAAAAAGTCTGATGAAAAAATTAAAATTTAAATTTTCAAAGGGAATTATCTCTATAACTGTAGATAGACTGTATCTCTATAACTATAGATAGAAACTAGTATAGTGCGCCCCGGTAGGCTAGTTGGTAGCGTGCTGGCTTATCAGTGCGGGGGTCGTGGGTTCGATTCCCACCAGAGGCACTGGTCTGTTTTCGCGACAACGCGCCGAAAGCAATAGTAGCTAGTGCTCGGTTAGGGTAATAGTATATAATTTGTAATTATAAAAAAAAAAAAAAAAAATCTAGATAGAACTACTGCTTCCAAATTTTTCATTTACCTTACCGAACTCATTATTTTTATGAAAAAATCTTTGAAATTGTTTCATAATTGTAGAAATTACAGCCCTGGAAAGGTTTTTTCCCCACTTTTTTAAATTTCATGATTTATGAGAGGTAGTCGTGTCCTCACATTGATTTTCTCAAAATTTTGTATGTGTTTATCCTTGGTACCAAATAAAATAGTGTACAAAATTTTATGTATCTACGACAACTCCTTCTATTTTTGTCCATTAACTGTGCGTAATAAGAACTTTGTATTGTTATGAATCTATTTATAGAATATTAGAATCTATAAACATCAAACATCAATTGTTGAAATAAAAATTCAAAATGTGTAAATAAATTCTGGTTGTTACAATAGAATTAAAATTAAATAATAGTGGCAAAAAACCGGTTGCAACACAAATTTCTTTTCTGTGTGAGTATAAAAAAAATCGCAATAAATCCCCTGCTTGTGGTTGCCCTGCTGGAAATGGACAAGTCACTGGTATGGCCACGTGACTAGAACTTTGTGTTTATGCACCTGTCCTAGTTTCGGTTCTGTTTAGAGATGGGCAAAGGGTAAATACCCAAATGGTAAATACCCAGTAAAATAGGTAAATTGGGTAAAAATTGGTGAATACCCGGGTATTTACCAAAAAGATTTTGCAGCAAAATTTAGTGAATTTTATTAATAAAAATAAAAATGATTACAGAACAGTTGAAAAATAAGAACTTAAGTCAATAACTATATTATATATACAAATTTATATTTGCAACATTACATTATCCAATCGAAATCATTGTCACTGTTGCTGATTGTTTCACATTGTCACTTTCACTCCGAAAATAATTAAACGAACAATGAGGTGTAGAATGGGTGATACCAGTGAAGGTGAGAAGGGCTTCCTCAAATGAATTAGCAAACTGATTTCATCCTCAGCTGGTACAATTTTTGGGAAAGTATCCTTTTGTCGTATGTCTTTATTGTCGAGATTCCAGTTATGTGCTATAAAACATACTTTTCCGGCATTATTCGTTTTTGATATTTAACAACACTAAATATTTAACAACATTAAATCAAGTTACTCATTTCAAATGATGTTTCAGCTGATTGACATTTAGAGCTTGCTAGATCTTGCATTTCGAATAATTATTATAAATACCCAAATAAATTCCCAAAAAAGGTATTTATCTTTTATTTGCCCGGTATTTACCCATGCATCGGGTAAATACCGGGTAGAATCCCATCTCTAGTTCTGTTATATGAAAGTGACCGGTACTTTGAACATGGTCTTGTCATAGGAAGTGGCAATTTCCACCTTTCGAGCTAATTAAGATCGGTCGGATAACTTATCGAATATAACAAGTCACCGAACTGGTTTAAGTGAATGCGCAACGGAAAGAGTTGAAAATGTCTAGTATGCAACTAGTCTCATGTTAGGCAGTATTTGATATGTAGCAGGACCATTTCGAAATCAAATAAGACTTAACTGGTTTAAGCGTTCAATCACATTAAGCGTTCAAATCACATTCAAATATTTAGTAAAACACTAGTTACACATTAATCACAATGCCTTACGGAGCTTGTACAAAATTAACATATGACATATCAGTAAACTGTAATAAGCCAACAAGTTACAGGACACATTAAAAATAATTGACATGTTCCATATTATGTACTGGTTATCGAAAGAATCCGGACGGATCCAATCTTTGAAACTTACCTAAAAAATTATGTCACATTTCCTGTTTTTATAATACTGCACAAGACTCAAAAAAAAAATTATTTTATGTGATGAGTTTTTTTTTGGTTTGGCTCAAGGTCATAAATTAAAAATAAAATTCAAATTTTTAAAGTTTCATTTTTAAATGTTTATTATCTTTTCGATAGTTCGAACAGCTTCCCTGTTCATCTTCAGGAAAAAATTTAAATATCTTTTCATAAAGCGTTGAGTTGAAAGCGTCCTTACTTGTTTATTATCGTATTACATCGAAATATCGAAAAGATAATAAATATTTAAAAATTTGAATTTTATTTTTAATTTATGACCTTGAGCCAAACCAGAAAACCTCATCACATATTAAACAACAGGTCAACTATACATATCTAACAAAAAAATATTTTTAATAAAATAATAATATTTTTTACAGCAACATGAATCCAAATGCCGTTTTGGGCCGACATCTTTGTTCGGACTCAATAAGTTTATAATTTGCATACTCTACCCTATTGGAAATTAAGACAAAGTGATACCGATAACTTTGTATGAAATGGGCATGTAACGTTAACAAGGCGCTGTCATGGAAGAGGGAAATTGACCCCATGTGACACGTCACAGAACTAACCTGTCTTTTAGAATAGTTTTGTGACATGAACTTATTTTCGAGTTCAAATCGAAGATTTGGAATCAACTTTAAGCTCATTTTGTTAAAATAATTTCCTTATTCATATTCGAACATAACGCCATGATCTATTGAAATATTTTACTGAAGTATAAAAAAACAAAATTTAAGTAATTTTTAAAAATTAAGAAAGTTACAGGGAAATTGTAGAAAAACTTAGCGGCAGAAGAAAGTTATCCTCAATTTTGAAATAAAATAAAGCGTAGAAAAAACCCGAAACGCCTGAACTCAAAGTTTCAATGCCTACAATTAATAGAGTTTTCAAAAAAATATTCTGGAAGCATAAAACGATAAGATTTTATTACAAAACCTAGGTTATTAATTCGTCAATAAAAAGTTCGTGTTCAGTTTTCAAAAAAATATAAATATGAACCAAATTGAATAAGGCAATTTAATAAACCGAAAATCTTATATCAACTTTCCGCCAGTCGCACATGCAATTATGATATGCGATACAGTCTAAAAGTCGGTTCAGTTTGAATAATTTCAGTATTATGTCCGCTGTGTAACATTCAAGGGATTGGTTGTTTCTGCACCGATTGGCACTTTTTTATACACTGCTAATTATTTTGCACCAGTACAAAGTTACTCCACTATTTATACTGTTACTTTGGTCAGCTTTAGTTTTTAATGTTTCCCGCGTTACATGATATATCTAGAATAAAAAAGCCAAACTTTTTCCACCATCTAAGTAATCACGCGGATGTATATTTTGCTGAAATTGCCACTCTTTGATACACCGAAGTCTTCGTTTATAGTAGTTTTGCGACGTGTCACCTTTTCGCCTATCACAGATTTGACACTTTGGACCAATCGACCCTTCATTTCCCGTTGGGTAATATTCCAACTACAAAAATAAGTGCGTTTTCACCGAAGGGATTTTAATATTTGTAAATTTTGTAGTCTATAAGTAAATAAATGTTATATTAAATTAGATCTATGAATTTTCACTGGAATTTGTTCATTGAAACTTTTCTTTAAATTAATAGTCTTTCCATAAAATTTTATGAAAAATTTCAAATTAGTTATTAACAAATTCATATCACTAATGGAAATATTTCACTAAGAAGAGTTTCATTAAAACTATGAAGCTTTCCATAAAGTTTAAGAAATTATTCATTCATATTGTAAAGAAAACTTCATTAGTTTAGTGAAAAAATTTCATTAAAACTCGTCCGAGGTATTCTCTCTGTGCAGTATAGATGTTGTACATGTTGTTACATGTTGTACTAGCCAATAAAAGTCCCTTACCTAATATGACATGTGAACGATTACCGTTACCGAGCAATTTAAACTATCAATTCCGCGAATTCCGAAGACAAACTTTCTTTTTCCCATGAAAGGTGAGCTTTTCTAAAATAGTATGTAGATTCAATACCAAGTGTCTAATTATTCTAATACAATTTCACTTTTATTATAATCCAGAATTTAATTTAAAGATCAGATTATTTTTACTTGTATAAATCAACCGGACACCTTGTGTGTTTGGAAAAGAAAACATATCACATGTTCATCCTTGACATGTTTTACTAAAAAGTTTTGTTACTGAACACTAAACAGATCCCTAAGCAACGTATTATTAGAAGATATCATAGAAAATGTTATATACAAAACAAGGGCAACCAAAAAACAGCTCTACCAATAATGTTTTAAGTGCTTAAAACAAGCTCGAAAAACAGTCAAATAAGCCGTTTAAGTATAAAAAGGCCTTAATTTTAAATAATAAAACCTTAATTTCATAAGTTTTTATTAAAAATGTTACTACAAATAAAGTTTATGTAAAATTTATTCCGTGGAACTCAGTCAGTCAAGCAAAGCTGCAATAGAGAAATTCTTTTTCCTATGCTTTAATGCTCAAACTGGTTTATAAACATTTACCAACAACAAATAACATTACATTTTCAACAAAAAAAAAAAGAAACTTAAAAAAACTGATTGGTAAAAATAGCAAAAAAAAACTAAAATAAGCCTACTTTTTAAAGAAAAGATTCTATTTACAAAATAAACTAAATAAGCTAATATCAAAAAATATGCGCAAAAAATGCTCTTACAAATATATCTAAAAATTTTCATAATTTCATGATCAGAACTTGTATTTAGTCTAAATAGATCTATCCTTTAACTAAAAAACAAGCTCTAGCTTATTTTTGGTTGCCCTATACATAACCCTTACTACACATACATAGTGCTGCTTTTGTCTTGTCTCTTCATGGTGTATGGTTGTGATGTGAGAAATAACTGGTAATTTTTTTATTATTATTTTGTTTTTGTTTTTTTTTTTGTTATTATCCTTGCAAACTATATCTTATATGTGTGTGTGTAGGTGGGCGGTTAAAATGTGCAATGGTAAGACAAACTACAATGGAAGATGGATGTGATATGTAAACGTACCCATATAGGAGATGATGCATGGCGCGCGCATAAACTTGGGCGGTAAAAACAATACATGTTACAAGCTCACATCATCCTACTTAGTACTAACTATTGCAACTGCTGGTGATGCAGTGTAACTGAAATATATGAATTAGGTTCTTGTGAAGAAATACTAGAAAAAAACACTACAATCTCTCATTTACCAGAATATACTGACAATTGTAAAAAGGTTGTTGTTTTTCTAGTGATATCAGAGCAACTTCAAAAATTTTCGACACCAGTTGAAACTTAACTTAATTAACTCTTATTTCTCAATGTTTTATGTATTGCGAGAAATGATGCCAGTTTAAGTTAGCTTTACGTATAGCATTGCCATTGATAGTTTTTTCGTTGGAATGTCTTCACCAAAGGAATTGAAGGCTACTTTTAAGTCGAAAAATTAAAAAAATGAATATTCGTTTAATTTTGTTTTTGTTCACTATCAGATCCAATCAAATAAATACAAAATCGACTTACTATACATACTTAGGAGATAAATTTTCTAGAAAAGTAATTTCCATATCGCAACTTGCTGAAACTTTGTATGGGGGTTTACAAGTGAAACCAAAATTTCGCGATTTTTAAACTTACGCAGTTTATTTAATTGGACTTTTTATCGCCGTTTAATGGTATTGATTTTTGAGAACAGTATTTGAAAAATTGTATAATTTTTAACAGTTTCAGGTATACCTAACCTGACCAATTATATCGTTTTTTTAATGGCAGATCCCGTCTTGAATTTTTTATCCGATTTTCCCGCTTTTAACACTTTATAACTTAACTCTCAAAAATAAGTTAGTAGAGAAGTTAGTAAAACGTCTTGTTAATCAGGTATACTATTTTTCAGTAAGTTTTTGCTAACATTATTTTTTCAGCCAAAATTTTACTTATACTTATTCAGCACTTAACTATTTCGAACTAATGTTTTACTAATTTATTTTGCTAAGAAAATTGTGATGACAAGCATATTAACAGTATGGACGACAATTGGAAAACTTTTTGGAAAAGTTTAAACAAAATTGCTGGCAAATATTTTTCATTAAAATGACCGAAATACTAAAATTTAACTGTCAAGGAAGGACCGCTGATGGGTTCCGTCCTATTGCCATACAATTTGGGTAGGTGAATAGAGGGAACAAATAAATTAGAATGAGTACCTTTTTAGCTACCTAATTTTACGAAATTATAGTAGTTAAAGTTGGGAGTCATAAATAACCAAACTTTCAAAATTAACCCATTATATAAATTTGGTATCACAGAAATTGTTAAAGGTTTTAAAGCAACAACGTTGAAACAATTTTCAAACCCATTTTCTGATCCATACATATGCGATTGGGTAGGTATGTTTCTTACCAATTTTTTTTTATTAATTTCGTATGTTATATGCGAATTTAATCGATATCTGCAGGAGCCGCCTAACAAACCTCCCTTATCAGAAATTTGTTTTTAAAAACGAAAAAAAAAGAAATTTTATTTATTAGGATTAACATATTTTATATAACAGTATCTATACACAAAGTACTATTTGAGCGACTTTAATAAAAAAAATCGTAAATTTGAACAATCCTTATTTTAAGATAAAATATTTAAATATCCCGATTTTTTCTCCTGCCGAGTGCCGCAGTTTGATCAAAAACTGTTAATCGCGTTAGTTATACGAATTGACGTAAGATTTTCAAAATGCACGTTTTCTGCGCTTTACGCGTGGACGGAGTTTCTTAACAAACAGCACCTCCAAGTCATTTTAAAAATTTTAAACGCAAACATTTTATGAACTTTTTTAAAATTTTTCGAAATTTAAATATTTTTTAAAAATTTTTTTTTATAAAAAATATGACTAAAAAAACATACTTGTTGTTAGGTACCTAGAGAGAATCTCTGAGACGGACTAAATTGGTAAAGTGCAAAAGTTAATTTTTTTCATTCCTACAACCATAGAAATAAACCTGTAAAAATAGCACAAAAAACTACTAAAAAATTTGTTAAAAATGAGCTTGCAGAAAAAACTGCTAAATTAAACAGATTTGTTTGCTAAATATTAACTAAAAAAGAACAGCGAAAATAAATCAGTTAACTTTACAAAATATAATATTATTTATATTGGATGAGAATTTAGTTAATTGAAAATAGCGTTGTACTCTGTAAAATTAGCAAAAACTTTTTCTAAATATTTGTAGATTCAAAAAAGCAAACAAAAACTGTAATATTAACAAAATATTTGCTAAAATTTGTCTCAAATTTACTTAATGCAAACAACAGTTTAATTTGCTGAAATCAACAGAAATTTTTGCTAAAAAATTGTAGATTGCTGATTTCATAAGTGCCATTAAAAAAACAAAAAATAAAAAAAAAAAATTATAAAATTTCACATTTCTAAAGTGAATTCTTTGTCTACTAATATTTAGTAAATGTTTATTCTGATTTTAGCAGATTATTTTGTTACTTTTAATTGACTGAAACTAAAATTACTTTAAAACAAGCTTAAATATAACTAAATATTTCTAAACTCAGCAGACATATATTGCTATTCTTATATTAATAATATTTAGTAAAAAAATCTGATCTAATTTTAGTAGTTTTTTTCTGCCAGCTTATTTTTAACTAATTTTTAGTAGATTTTTCTTGCTATTTTACAGGTTTATTTCATCGGCTCAGGTTTTTCCAAACAAATTTCGCTCTGTGACAACTAACGCATACATCAAATCAAATATTTTAATGAGCTTAATACTAAAATCAAAATGGCGTCAACAAATTTTAAAGACTTTAAATATTATAAAGTTTTTTGAAATTTGAAGTTTGAAATTTTAATTTTTTGAGTTTTGAATTTGCATTTTGAAGTTTTTTGTTAATTTGGAAGTATTTAATATGTTATTTTAATCCCAACTAATATCATTAAACCGGTAAAAACGTAATATTTTGCAAAATAAACCCGGTTCTCTTCTTAGGTTGCAATTCAATATATGAAATAAAAATTGTTTGAGTGTATTTTTAAACTTTTTGATGGTGAAATATATATTTTACCATGTGATAAATACAATGAGATCTATAAATTAATGTAACTTTAATTAAGTCCAACACAAAATTGTAATTTTAATATATTTAATTTATTTGGAACTTAAAACCGCCACAATTTTTGTACCGCTAAAGGTACAAGATTAACCCATTCCTGCATATTGGGTATTTAAATACCCAAAAAGGAGCCATCTTAAAAAAATTATAGCTAACGCCAAATTGATTTTTACAGGTAGGCGGAGAAAGGATTAAAATACTTTAGGAAAATGTTTGTGTAAAATTGGTGGGTGGTAATTATCTGTTCAATTGTCTGCAAATTTACATATTCCGAAAAATTGAAAGAAAGAATTGAAATTGCCTCTGAAAAATTGGAGAAGCGACACATCGGAAAACTTTATTGTTGGCTAATAGTGTTAGGTATTCTTTAAAGTGCAAGAAATTTGTAGCTGGGTAGGACCACTCACTTGGGCTACAGGTATGATTTCATGACATGACCATTAAAATACGTATTTTACATTTTATGAAGTACCCTTGCTTGAAATATCGATTATTTTCAAGTAAAAATAAAGAGTTTTACATGAAAAAGCATAACAAAATACTTTAATTAAATAACCACAGAGGAATTATTTTATATCAGTAGGTTAATTAATAAGTCCCAAGTATGGGAAATCGAAAAGAAAATTATACCAAATAACTTCCAAAGCCTTAAGTAAAGAATGTGTGAAGTTTCATCGATATTGGACAATGAAATCGGGGGTCAGGCATTAATGGGTTAACTCGAATAAATTTAGTATGCTTTTACAGCGGCTAACATATACTCAAAATGTTATTCATAGTATACGACAAAAAAAAATAATTCTAATAATATACCTTAAAGTGTCGAAAATTTTTGAAATTCTTCATATATATTTATTTTATTTGTATAAAGTTTATGTTTTTTCTCACCAACTAACACCACTACCACTCACATACTAGTACAATATACGTATGAGCAATATTATTATCATCATCCATTACTCATACGCCCAGTCGGTCGTCATTGCCATATGAAATATGCTGTTTTCTGTTGCCTGTTATATTCACTCATACATTTACACCAATACACTATTACTGCAACAACAATAACACCAACAACGAAAATAACATTTATTCGTTGTTGTATAAAAAAAAGACGAACTTCCACTAGTACATCCTGCTCGAATCTTGTCTACAATAAATCAAATTTTATTACACTTTTCTTTATTCATGCCATTGGATACGATGTGTATTTATGAGTATGTGTATGATGATGTTGTTGTTGTTGTTTGTATGTATGTATGTATCTTAAATGTATGTATCTTTATGTATATGAGTAAAGGGATGTGTAATTAGTACGCTAGTACTACAATGGTGGAAAAGTTGAAAAAAACTAAAATAAATAATAAAAAACAAAAAACTATTTTAAATAAATTTCTTATGATTTAGTAAATTCTGTGTAGGTGGACATATGGATGAATTTAACATAAAAAGCAAATACATGAAAGTTTGTCTTAGTCAAGGTTTTATTTAAATTATATGAGTTTTATTGTTAGAAATACTTATTGGTATTAAGTAAAGGCATGACAGTAAAAAGTGGTACAAAAGTTTTGTGCAGATATTTTGTATATGTTTTAAATATATTTTATAATCAAACTAGATTTTGCAAATAATCGAAGTTTTCTTAATCGCGATTACGATTAAAAAATATGCAATTAAGCGCGATTATCGATTAATCGGAGTATTTTTAATTTAACGCATTGCTTTAATTTTCGATTTGATAAAAATGGTGGTCAAATGAAATGAAATTATCAAAAAAGTTTAAAATAATTTATCACAACACTGTTAGTAAATTTTAGACTCTTTTTATAAGAGAAGACCGAAAAATTGTAAATTTTTTTTAAATTTCGGAAATCATATGTATTGCTTACTTTTTGGAAGAACAGAAAACATGAGACAGGAATCCAATTTAAAGTAAAATATAGTAGACTTTCCCCCAAAAAAGTACTAACTTTGTATTGGCGTCCACTAACTGTGGGCCTTGAACATTTTTAACAAAAATTGTATTTGTTGATCTAAAACAAAAGCGCTGCAGTAAGATTTTTGTTTTTTAAATCGCGCTATTTTTTAAGAAAAATAATTTTTTTTTTTTATTTAAAAGTAGTTTATTTCACTTTTTTTGGTTACTCCATTTCGGCCCACCTAAGAGGATGTAAAATTTACTAAAATGGCTCTAGTTATTGCTTTTATACTATTTTTGTATTTACTTCATTGATCAACGTTTGTGCATATGAGAAAGTTGAACCACCTCCCTAAAGGGTCTTATATATACTTAAATGGCTCTAGTTTGGGCCAAGTTTTTTGGATATGAAAACAAATTTTATTTTTGAAACCTTTGTATGTAAAATACGCGTTTCCGTTTTTGGGACCCATCGGGCCTATTGGGTACCGGCAAACACTAATTTTTAATTTCGTTTTTTACGGAGGTGGTCATGTATTTTGTTTTTTTTTTTTTGTAATTTCCGTGTATCCTCTAAAGTGAACTTTAGCCTAAATCTTAATGAAAAAACTTTGAACAAATTTTAATTAAAATATAAAATTTTTGTTTTAAATCATTTTAGAACCATTTTATACGCTTTTAGCATAAAAATTATCTATCATTGGCTTCACAGAGAATATATCGCTCATTTACTGCAAGACTGACATAACTCAAAAAACACGATTTTGCACAAGACGAGTTAAAAGTTTCCAATCCATATCTGCCTGGCTCGACCCTTTTTCTATTTATTTGGTCACGTTTTTGATAAATAGGGGTTTTTAATGTGTTTTTCACTTAGTGAGAGAGTTAATTATCGAGAGACCCGTGAGTAACACAGTTTCTCTATGAAGTATATTCTCTTTGCACCCACTTTAAAGAACAAATAAAATATATTATCCTCTATATCGAAAAACATACATGATATTAATATGAAATTTTTACACAATATGTACCTAATAAATCTGCATCATTAACTTAAAAATCGCACTTTTTTTGACTTATGACAGTCATGTAGTAAATGAGCGATATGATATTAATCCATACACACAGAGAAATAAAGTACCAACCAAATTGAAAAGTGTATATTAATGGTAACAACTTATAAATTCAATTAGTACAACGATATTTCCATCAGATTTCTGAGTATTTTGGTTGTTACAGCTAAAATTCTGTTGAAATAACTGAACTTTGTTTTGAAAACTAATGTTAAGCAGTGCCATCCGTCTGAAATTCGTAATAACCGCTTTTGAGTCGTAGTGACCGAATTTTAGTTGAAAAATAACTAAATTTTTCTATGTGTGTATAAAATTAAAAGACATCAGGTCAGAAATTAAGTTGTTTTTCATAGATATTATGATAACCAATAACTGAATCAAAATTATGAAAGTCGGTTAACTATTATACCTTTACACAACTATTTGGAATGGGTGTGATTTGTTTTTTTGCTCCATTTTCCTTTGTTTTCACTTATATATTTATGTAAGGCTTTCCATATCAACTGTATCAAATTTACAATATTTATTTTCGCATCTGATGTAAAAAAAATGAAACTACTTTCTCAATTTTTAACAAACAGCGGGCGACTTTCTCAATTTTTGCAAATAGTGGACGAAACATTAGTATTTTATTATATACTACACTCAGGGAACTTCTGCTTTAAAATTATGTAGTTGTTTGGGTTTTAATACAGTTTGCTTATTTTAAATGTAAATGTCAGTCATTTTTAGAACAAAGTAAATTTTTACTAAGCTTGTAGTTCATTTAAAAAAACAAACCACATCAAATGACTGTTTTATGATTTTACATTAATTTTTACAGTCGGTTTTTCTTATTTAAAAAAATAAAAGAAATGTTTGTTTATTTTTTACTAACATATGTGGTTAATTTTTACTACAATTGTGTTTCATTTTTTGAACATTAAAAAACAAATGACAAAGTTAGTTGAATTTAATGAAATGTAAGTCGTCCATTCTTCAAGTGAAATTATTTAAAAATATTAAAATATTATTTTTATAATATAATACAATTTGGGAAATGCTAGAAATTCGACTCAAATAGGGCTTTTTATGAACTAAAGGGTGTTTTTTATACAGGTGTAGAAATTTAAGTTGGCAACTCTTATTTAACTGACGGCCATTTTGTCAGCTGTCAAGTGATTTATGTTTAGTTTGGTTTCGGCATTTCAAAATGAATAGATTGACGTCTGAGCAACGCTTCCAAATTGTGCTAATTTGTTTGAAAATCATGGTTCTTGTCGAAATACGTGTAGCGTACAAATTTATGAGCTGGTGGAATAATTGATCCGTAATTCTTTAAAAACGATGCTGGTCACAACGTTATAGTCAATTTTTTTTAATTAATAAAAATTCTGGGTGATTTTCAGATGAATTGAGTTTATCTATTCAGAACTAGATCTGAATGTCTTCAACAACATTTTTTTTTTAAATAATCTATAAAAACTGTAACATTTTCCACATTAATATACTTTTTTCAACTTTATAGTTAGTATGGAAAGCCTTATATGTTTAAATGTGTTCATTTTCATTCAACAATACACTTTCATATTTATATGTGTTGTATTTTGTTTTTAATTTGTAGTCATATAAAAAGTAAACTCACACTCTTAAAACATAAAACATTCAATGTCGTTTGTTACCTTATCTGTTTGTCATTTTCTTCTAAGCAAATGAATTACGAGTATTTTGTTTTTGTTTTGTGGTAAAATAAATTTTTGGTAATGTTATAAAATTTAACCCATTTCATTTAACAGCTAAATGGAAAATGGTTGAAATAAATATAGTGAGGGGTAAAAATGTAGCAGAATTGAACAAAAAATATATATGGCACTGTTTTATAATGAGAAATTACCAGAAAAGAAAATATCTAAGAAATATGAATTTAGACAGTAACAGATTATGAAAAGAATGTGATAGTTATCGGGGAAGTCTAAGCATTGGATAAACAATTTTCAGTATCTTGTGGTCTGTCCAGAGTGTAGAAGAAACTTGTTATAATTAAGAGAAACTTGTTATAATTAAGGCAAAAACATGTCTTAATAGATCAAACCATTCATGGTATTCAGCGCAAATAATCGAGTAGTTTTCCCTTTCTTCTGAAAGTGCCTATAGACTATTCTGGTTCTGATAATCTTCCGCTTTACTTGACTTTTTCAAACCTTTTTATTTTTTGAAATTTTCACTTAATAAATAAACTTAATAAACATATTGCTGGTTTTGTTATCTCTACTGTTATTTCATTGTGACATTTTTGTTAATAAATTTGATTACGCCGTCATCGCCTTAAGCAATTTACGACAAACATATACACATACATATGCACACATACACTAACAACATATCCAGACTTGTTACCGAAAAAAGAGTTCTTTGGCTTATCAAAAAACAAAAAACCAACAACGAAAACAAAAACAAAAACATAATGTGCGATACATGACACATTTGAAAATTTATGTGTTTTGTATCTCATTAAGAGAAGAAGCTGAAGTAGCAATAACAAGAAGCAGCAACAAACTCACATACACACACACACACAAAATGAAAGCTAAATGACATGAGGAGCAGAGGAATAAAAAAGTTGTCTTTTTATGTTTTTAAACAAACTACTCGAGTTAAATTAACAACAACAACAAAAATGTGATACCAATACAACTACAAAGAATAACAACTTATGGAAGCAAACCCCACATACACATTCAAAAACAGTCAAAAATTTCAGAAAAAACTTTATTATGAATGTTATCAGTAAAGCGGGTCACATACATACAAACACCTATCTTAATAAAGGGAAATTTCCAATAAATGACTAAACAACTGACTGCAACTTTGTCTAGAGTTTTTTGGGTAACGAAATTGATTTTTTTTACATTCTTAAATACATTTGACTGAAAAGATATAAAATCAACCACTCGATTTCTTCCACTCTTTCTGATTTCAACCAAACTTGGCATAGAAGATGTACATCATATAACTATAACCTCATTCAAATGTTAGACAGCTAATCCCAGAGGATCTTGAAATATCTCGTTTCCAAATATGAAAAATTTTCGAAAATTTAAAAAAAGTAGTCCTTCATAATCATTCATACACTAGGGAATTATATAGGTAAAGACGACAGCAATTGTACTCAGAAAGAAATGAAATATTGACTTGAAGAAAGGACAACTAAGATTTCTTTAAATTCAACTAGCATTTGTCATTTGGTTTTAATGTCCAAAAAATTACTAACAATTGTAGTAAAAATGAACCACATATGTTAGTAAGAAATAAGCAAACATTTCTTTTTTATTTTTTAAATAACAAAAAACAACTGTAAAAAATTAATGTAAAATCATAAAACAGTCATTTGATGTGGTTTGTTTTTTAAATGAACTACGAGATTAGTAAAAAATTAAATTTGTTATACAAATGACTGACATTTACATTAAAAATAAAGAAACTGTATTACAATCCAAACAACTACATATTTTTAAAGCAGAAGTTACCTGACTGTATCTTTCTAAATGAGATACATTGATACCTCATGTAAAAACCACTTAAATTGTGGTTTTATTGGTACACACAAGTTATTCACTTCTTCACGGCAACACGCGGTTAAAAAAACTGCATTTCAAAAATTAAAAAAAAAATATATGTAAATTAAAAATTATTTTCCAAATACCTATATGGTATTCTCACGGTATTCTGAGTTATTAATAAAATGTAACAAAATGAACTAAAAAACTTATAACTCAGGAACATGAACGAGTATCATATAGGAAATTACCAACGGTAAGAAAAGTAATTTTTAATTAACATAAATTTTTTTTAAAAATTTTTAGTAAAGAATATTTTTGAAAAACAGCTGTCTGACCTATGGCCAAGAAGAGAATATGTGTACCCTTAAGACCATAATTTGTGTAGCTTTAAAATGAGGTATCAATGACTCTCGTACCTTAAGCAGTTCAAGAGATATGTACAATTATATGCACCTACTTTTGTTAAACTTTTATTTTTTTTTTTCAATAAAATATTGTTTTAAGTACCTAAGTCCTTTTTTGTACTATATTTAATACCTTTTTTAAATTTCTGTCCATAACTTTTGAAACCGTAAGAGCTCCACATTGGGATTTGGCAACGGCAATGTAGAATAATTTGTAATTAACTTATATATATATATATTTTTTTTTTTTGAGAATTTAAAAAAAACAGTTTTTTTTGACTAGCAACCCAAAACTTGGATAATGACATATTTCTATGACACATACCTTTCGTACCAAGTTTTATTAAACTAGAAAGGGACAGAGGTCCAAAATTTAATTTTTTTAATGCTTTATTAAAAAAGAGTCATGTTATAAACGGTTTTAACAAAATCAAAGTTGTTTATCACCCTAATCCTCAGTTGGCTGCAAAAGAAACGATGATTGGTTAAGCTGGCACCGCGAGAAATTTTGTATGCGGATAAAATTCTTATATAGTAGATTTTGTTGGTTGCATCTAACATCTCGGTTTGAGCTAAGCCAATCATCGTTTTCTTTTGTGGACAACTGAGGATTAGGGTGATGCTTATGAAACAATTGTATTATCTAACATAAAAATTATCAAACTTTTTGAAAGGCAACAAATAAATATATAAAATGACAATATCATATTTGATTTTGGACTTGAGGTAGAACAATATTCTAACTAAATAAGTATATGAGTATTTTAGAAATATTTATGAAACTCTTTTATAGAAATATGACCAAGCTCATGCGTTTCGAAATTGCACACGAAACGGCCACAATTTTGATTACATTTTTAAGTTGTTCCTTTTTTAATATGAGAAAACGTGGCCTTCGATTTCCTAATTTACGGCAAAATTTCACCTGTTTAAGGTCAAATTTAGGAGATATTTTTAAAAACATATTAAGAAATCAGATAGGAGGATATTGATGAAACTGCTCGATATTATTTTACTAGGTCTGAAAACAATGTTCTTAATTTTATAACAGAACATTAACCCTTACGTCCTATTGGGGTATATATGACCATTTAATTAAAATATATTTTTGTTTCATCACAAGGCCATATCGATCCCAACAGCACTTACGGGTTAATGCTCCGAAATTACATTAAGGTTCAGTTTATTCTATGTGAAATCTAGTTCGTGTATCATATGATCAAAATCCAGTTTAAACTGGATTTAGAGGGTAAAAGTATATACAGCTTAAGAATATTCTTTTCAGACCTAGAAAAACACCATCGAGTAGATTCATCAGTTTTTGATATATTAATATGGTCACAAAAAATTAAAGCTCCTAAAACTTGACCTTAAACAGAACAATTTAATGTACATATCTTCATTTTGTACTAATTTAATGGATTGAATATTCCGCCTATTCCGGCCAAAAACATATGAAAATAAAAAAAAACTTTACTACAAGTTAAATAAGTGACAAAAATCGATATTTTCTTGAAATCCGCTGAAAAAATTGCTTATTTCTATAAAGGAAGATAATTTACTGCGAATCAGGATTTTTTAATTCTTTTAATTCAAATTCGATGTAAATTGTCAAAATTTTTCAAACATTTTGTCTACGCGATATCCGATTATCTTTATAGGTTCTTCAAAAAAAATTGAGTTATTGACCGGGTAACCCGCTGGAAAAATGTATTAGGGTGTAAAACTTTCCTGCATTTTCAGGAAATTATGGAGTACAAAAATGTTTTTGTAGCAGTACCCAGGAAAATTTTTGTAATGGAAATGTAATACATTACCTTGTAATATATACTCTTTTCCTGTATCATTATTTTCCAAGAAAAAGTAATGAGTAACCGATTCTGGGTTGCATAATGTATTACATTGTAATATATGTTCATTACCAACAGCATTATTTAGAAAGAAAGAGTAATGAGTTAGAAATAGTTAGTTACATAATGCATTACATTTGAAACATAAAGTAATAACTTACCAATAATTGGACACTCATTGGTTACCTTGTAATGGTATATCATTACCTTTTACATTCCAGAGCAAAAACGTTCATATACAATCATATCCTTTGAAATATAATATTATTATTGCTTTATATAGCTTAATATAGATATATGTTATGGCACATATAACACCCGAGTAAAAAAAATTTATATGGTCTTATGTTTTTTCATCTTAAAGTATATTATAATATGTGATTATATATGGTGTCATGCATATCCATATAATATTATTATATATTTCTTATGTAGTAACATATATAAAAGTATATTGTTAAATATTAACCATCCCGAGTAAAAAAAAATATATATAACGATATATTTTTTAATATAAAAATATATGATCATATAAAATAGCATATCCTATATTTAAATATAATAATATTTTGAAAATGTTTTACCAACAAAATTCATGTATAAGCACATCCAATCATGTATAAAAAAATGCTATTCTGAACTTTATATATGATAATACGTAGTTCATAATTTGATTAATTCTTTATAAAATCATAATACAAACATCAAAAGCTTCTTTCTGTCATACTTATATATAATCCAAAACTGAAGCAATTTCCTAAGGCAGTTTCTATGTAATTATAAAGGGTCTGCTAAATAACTTTTTTTTTTTTAAATGCTATAAAAAAACACTACTGAATATTTTCTCAAATTTCTTTTTTATTTGAAAGTACAATCCTTCCGGTTAATAATGGAAAATAATTTCATTCAAATGGCTGCCTCGGCTGGCCATGCAGTAGCCTACACGATCGGTCCAATTTTAAGCACATTATCGATTGTGTGCAGCTGTATTTCCTCCTCTTCAATTTTTGTGAAA
>CM037854.1:197994576-198015444 GCA_021234595.1 Delia radicum
GAAGAAGAAACCATTTTTATTGAAAAATTTAATGAACATGCCAGACAGCCGCAGTTGCGTCCACTCCAAGGACACATCAGTGGTTAATTTATGTATCAATTTGAACAAAGTATTTATTTCTGTTAATTGTTAAATTGCTCTATATGACAAACTTTTTACTTTGTGTAGTAGTGAGTTTCAAACCCACAGCCATACAAACGACTCGTAGCATCACCTCCTTATGCGAGTGAGCCCACGGTCGACGCTGCGATGAGTGTGACTAAGTGGAGTTTTTCAGTCACTGCATTTAAAAATATTTGTTATACAGTAGGAAGCTTCTGCTTTGAAAATATGTAGTTGATTGGGTTGGTAATACAGTTTTCTTTATTTTTAATGTAAATGTCAGTCATTTGTGGAACAAATTACATTTTTTACTAACCTTGTAGTTCATTTAGAAAAACAAACCACATCAAATGACTGTTTTAAGATTTTACATTCATTTTTTTACAGTAGTTTTTTGTTATTTAAAAAAATAAAAAAGTTAATGTTGTTAGTTTGTTACTGCATATGTGGTTCATTTTTACCACAATTGTTAGTAATTTGTTGAACATTAAAAAACAAATGGACAATGTTAGTTGAATTTAATGAAATGTAAGTCGTCGTTTCTTTAAGTGAAATTTCATTTGTTTTTTAACTACATTTGCAGTTAACTATAGTTAAGTGGAATAAAAGACAATAATGTAATCTCTCTTTAAGTGTTAACGTGTTATCGTTGTAATATAACACTACTTTTTACACGTTTCACTCCTTTAATCATGATGTTGTACACTATAGAACTAGGGTGGCAGATCCAGATTCGCAAAAAGCTGGACATTTCTGGATTAAAAAAGCTTTATTTTGCAAAAAAAAAAGCTGGATATTTAAAAGAAAATTTAGCTAAAAAAAACGTTATCAAGTTTTGTTTTGTATTAAGAATTTTTATTTAAAAAATTATTTTGCACAATTCGTTTTTTAACAATAAACACAAAAATTTCGTTTTTTAACAATAAACACACAGATAAATGGGAAACTAAATCAAAGAGTTCTTGAAGACGCATGAACTGGTATATGAAACATGTCCCATAATTTTCAAGTATTTTTGTTATTCAAAAAATATTTTTTAAGTTAGAAAAGGAATTGTGTTTTGTTATAAAAATTATTGTCTGGATTAAGCTCAAATATGTCTTTACTTAAACTTAAGCAAGGTGGTGTCTGGACATTTTTCAAAATTCTTAATTTTTTGGCTTGTATTCGACTTCTCCCGTAGAGCTTTTCCACATATATTTTAAATCTTTCGAATGATTAGCACACAAACATACTACCAACACTGTCTGTTGGTATCACAATTTCTGGTTTCTCAAGTACTTCAACGCTGCGTACAAAAGTATCTAAATTTCAATAATTTCTGACATGCTTCCATACAGAAGTATATAACTTTCACCATACCCTTTCACCAACCCTTAAACGTGAGAATGGACCGCTAAAAAACAATACGTGTCCCTTATTTTTAGCATTCTCTATCACATATCCGAATTTTATTACTCTCTCCCTCAATTATTATTATTATTGAATATATATGTGTTTCTTAACGTCTAGTGTAACCAACATTATCTTTTGGCGAAAATTACGCTAAGAATATTATGTAGGTAAAGACTACATCAAATGTAGTCAAAAACAAACGAAATTTCACTTAAAGAAATGACGACTAACATTCATTAAATTCAACTAGCATTTGTCATTTGTTTTAATGTTCAAAAACTTACTAAAAATTGTAGTATTATTTTTTTAAACAACAAAAAACGACTATAAAAACTTAATGTAAAATCATAAAACAATCATTTGAGGTGGTTTGTTTTTTTAAATGAACTACAACTACAATTTGTTTCAAAAATGACTGACATTTACATCAAAAATAAAGAAACTGTATTACAAACCAAACAACTACATATTTTTAAAGCAGAAGTTCCCGGAGTGTAGCTTCGAAGGATTGACAGATTGCATTCCTGGCAACCATTTTCACAACTGCATCGACGATTGTCGACTAGAAAATCGAGTTCCAGTTAACACAAAATGCTGTACCCAATCCTTTTGATATCTCTTTTCATTACTACCGCAAAACAGTTCGAATTTTTGGCAACTTTTTGAAGCTGTTGTTCAAAACTTAAAGAAAACTAAATAAATTTGTTTTACTTCGAAGGCTTTTCGGTTACTTATCGCACAGACCCACGTATGTGAATAAAGAGTATACGCTTGGACATGTTTAGTTACATTCTATATAAATATATGCATATTTTTTTTTTCATTTTTAAGTTTTGTTTCTGTTGTGAGATGTGAGATGTGCTCTCAGAATATTGTTATAAATTTTCTAAGGATGTGCGACTTGATTCGAATTGGACCCAACAACAGAAAATACTTGACATCATACAACAAACTAGAATTGTAGAAACATTCAAAACAAAGGCCGAAATGAAGAATGAAAAAGAGAGAAAAAATTGAAAAAAAAATATAGCAAGGATTTCATAAAAATTGCGCAATTTAAAATGTCACAACATAAATTCTGTTTGCGCTTTCGTATCGTTTATATGCACCAATCTCGTTCCTTGTCTTTATGATACAAGAAAATACTTCTGTATGTGTTTGTGAGTAAAACAAATATACGAAATAAATGTGTACAGTATGAAAAGATCCTGTTTCTAACAACAACACGAAAACTTGAATATTTATGTTTGTTGGTATGTGTGTTTATATGCTTTTGCATTTTGTAAGCTCAAGCACTGAATGCTGCAGAAACAAATAGTATCATTTTTGTACTAAAGTCCAAGTTGTGTCAAAATAATTCTAAAATAATATAAATATACAAAAGAAAAGACCAACCATATAAATGAATGAAATGTAATTCTTATTTAGGATAGTCTGACTTTGTTTTTATATCCTTCTAAGGTAAAGTTTATGGCATGATAAGGTGTATTGGAATTATAATCATACAATCATGTTATGAAAAATATGAAATTTTTTATAAACCTAAGGATATACACATGGATTTATTAAATACTAGCATATAATATGGCTGATAATTCATTGAGATATCAAATTACATAATATTTTACTATATCTTATACGCATAAAAAATATAAATGATGTTAGACCATATATAATCATATCGCAATCTAAATTGTTAATCTTGTGTCATATAGGGAATCTTACATAATTACATCTTACATCATTTAATGCCATATATCAATATCTTAAGTTGTGTTATACATATGGCACCATATATAAGCATATATAATATATATTATTATATATTAAATTATGTAGCTTATATTGCACCATATAATGTATTATTATATATGACAATAGATCCAACATTTCTTATTATGTGTTGCATACATGTTTAGTATCTAATTTTATGAAGGTCAATATATAAAAATATATATATATATATACTCATAGTTATATGTCATCGTATAAGAAGCATATAATAATATATGACTATGTATGAACCCTCTATAATCACATATTATAATATATTTTAAGATGAACCATACATTATTTTTTTTTAAATCCGGTACGTCTACACTCAGGAAACAATGAAGGTAGAAATTACTAAAAATGACATCGAAAATGGCTACAAATGTAGTCAAAAAGGCGATGACTATATCTGTCATACAGATTACTAACCATGTAGTAATTTTTAACTACCCGATCCAAAACAAACTTATATCTCATATACAAAATCAGATTTCATTTGGTATAGATCAATATTTATTCTTATCCAAGTTTATATCAAAATTGGGGTATCCAATAATACCCGATAAGATCCTTCAAATATACTACTTAATAAAATTATATATAAAGTGATCTCAAAATTAAGAGATCCAATATTATCCGATTTAAGACACCAAAACACCCCATGGGTTTAATTTAAATCTAATAAGATCCAAAAATATAAGTAATGTCTGGTGGATGGAATAAGATATCTAGAGATTAAAGTATTTTTACTTAAGTCCCATGATATATATAATTTTTAGTACAATTAAAAAAAAAAAAAATAGAAAAACAATTGAGACATCTGGCGCATTTATAGTTATGTATAAAGTTATAAATAACAATATATAATTATATCTTATACGCACAGAAACTATGAATGACATTACCTCAAACTAAATTGTTAATCTTGTGTCATATATGGAATATAACTATTAGTGTCCGACCGAACAGTTCGGCCAAAAAACTATGTTTTGTCGGTTTTTTGATATCTAGAGACAATGATGACAAATTTTGGTATTGGAAACATGTTTGTTGAGCCGATTTAATTCGATTTTGTGTATAAAATTTAAGAGAAAAGCCGAAGTTTAGCTATAAAGTTAAAAGTTCGGTCGGCGAACTATTTTCAATTTTCCGAACTTTCTGAGGCCGAACAGTAAATTCATTGCTTAACTAAAGACTTTTCTTTAAATTTGACACTCAAAATAGCATCTAATCAGCCCTAATAAACATTTTTCCATCCGCCAAATTTGTCCATAATGCTTTAAATACCGAATGCAGACCAAATGCATTTTCTGGCGAACTGTTCGGTCGGACACTAATAATTATATCTACATCATTTAACGTCATAATATATATATTATATATATGTTAAGTTGTATTATACATATGGCACCATAAGCATATCTTATATCACACACAAAAATATTTTTGATAAGACACTATATATACATATATAGCTTATTGCACCATATATGATTACACATGAGAATGTTTTATTATATATGACATAAGATATACCATATCTTACTATGTATAGCATATACAGTAAATATCTAATTTTATAAAACTCAATATATAAAAATATATCCTTATTTATTATCCGTATAAGAAACATAATAATATATGGCTATGCATGGACACATGAAATTTCGATATCTTAACTGGAAAGCCCGTGGTGTTGATTTCAAATCGCTATCTCCATTTCATACAATATACCGAGGCGTATACCTAATATTGTTTCATCTTAACGTGTAAATTCGTTAGTGTGTATGTCTGTAATCGTAGACGTATAACGGCAACATTCATACCTTGGTGGTCCGTTAATTTTTAATTTTTTTTTTTTTAAATATTTGTATGACTGTATTTATTAAGCGCTTTAGCCTATATTCAGAATGAATATAAATGATGTGGATGCAAAATTTTTCACATTAAACCTGGACAGCGCTGGAGTTGATAGATTTGCTAAATTTATTTTATAATCCGATTTTTCACACACAACATAACCCGAGTAAAAAGAGATATATATTATTTTATATTTTTAATACAACTTTGTCTCGTTATATATTACTTTGCATGGCACAATATATAAAACGTATAATTTTTTGTTATTTGAACAAATTTTATATTGTCACATATCTTATTGCCACACAAGAAATTTGTAGTTGTGAGATCAAATTTGATCCAGTTTTATATAAACTTAAAATTATATTTTTATTCGAAATCAATTACATTCCATTTTTAATTGGAAAATGTTGTTTGAAAATATCTTAGGGGGAAACTAGTAAAAAAAACTTGTAAAGAGTGTAGCGTTCTTTCGATAGTTTTTGTTAGGAAAACAATTTTCATATAAAGTTTATTTTATTTTATTTAAATCTGGCTGAAATATCAATTTTTTTAATATCTGGCGCATATTATTACTTCAAATAAACATTTTAATGAAAAATTTAAATAAGAAATGAATTTAAATAAGAAATTCACGTTTTACAAGTTTGATATAATTTTTATTAAAAATTAAAATTATGTTTTTTTCGACCTTAGGACAATATCCTAATAAAGAAATATAGAGTATGGCCTCGAACTTGAATAATTTTCATTTTCATTTCACGTTTTATTTAAAATAATTAAATGTCCTGACGTTTTGGCATACGAACCCTTTGCTAAGACGAACTATATCTGGTAGGCCCACAAACAAAATTTCATATAATTATACATTTTTAATACGAACTTTCCCAAACTTTACAGTTTCTACCATAATTTTTTTGAACTTTGGACAATTTTAAACCGAAAACACATACATACATTTTCTGTTAAATGTATCGCAAATTAATTGTTTAAGCTGTCACATGAAAGAATTTCAAAATTTTTCTAATAACTTTAAATTTTAAAGACTTTACGAGAAACTTAATATAACAGAAGATTAAGTTATTTTACCTCGGTTAATATGAACCACATAGTGTCACTTAAATTTTTCTTAAAACACATTTTTTCGATACGATTTAAAACTTTAAAATTACCATTTATGCATTATTTCATTCTTCTTTATTAATTTAATTTTAAATGTGCTATCTTAGCTTTATTTAAAGATAAATAGATTAAAAACAACAATTTTATTTGCACTTTTCTCACTTTTGAAATGCAAATCTCATTTTCAGTGAAAAAATTCGATATTGTTTTATGCAAAATTATTTAAAATTATAATACATTTACATTTTTTTTTTTTAAATTTACATATTGCATTTTTAAATTAAACAATTTATACGAAATTGGATCTAATTGTATCCAATTTTATGTATTATAATATTATTTACTACAATAATATCCAAATTCGGATTCAATTGAATATAATTTGAATAAATTTAATCCAATATGATCCACGCATATACAATTATATTCACCATTTTTAGGACTACATTGTATCTGACTGGTTATTGGACCCTATGTAATTTGATATGTCACCTTATCACTTCTATTCTACCAGGGAAGTATTGTTATATGCCTTGAAAATTAATAAAAAAAAATTAAACTTAAAAATGAGATCTTAGGGATGTTTTGTTCATTATAATAGCCAGATCTTGATTCTACATATTGACACTAAATTTTCTTAAAAATTTTAAATTTGACGGAATAGAACTATAGAGCGTTGCACCTAGCATACAACCGAAAATTTAAAATTTTTTCAATATGGGCTATATTTGGCAGAAGCTGGCTATTGTATTTATATTTGTAAGCACGTCATTTGCAACCTCTTATCTTAAACTGACTTTTCTCGGCTCCTGTTAAAAAAATTAATGTAAAATTTAGCACGTTATTTGCTTATCTCTAAGTTAAACTTAACTGCGTGGCGTCCTGCATACAACAGAAAATATAAAAATGTGTAATATTGGTTACTGTCGAATATATTTGAGCAAAAGCTACTTTATAAGCACTTTACCAAAACTGGCCGACATGGATAAAATGGGCACGCCACCTCTAAAGCAACCTTAAATTTAAGACTGTTATTCATCGGTTCCAGGTGCATGAATTGAAGCAAACTTATATGCAAACTTTTTAAGACCATTTTATGCTCTATGACCATAATGGTTGTGATCCATATTTATATTGACACCTTATATAAAAGTCGAATGTTTCCTCTTCTGTTTCTTCAGAACTCACGTAAAATTGACTTAACCGATTTTCGTGCCTACCTAGAACACGGAATTAACTATATGCCATACTAGATCGGGGCTGGACAAAGGAGTAATACACCGCTCATATTTCCAAAAACTTCAGAAGTGAACTTACTTGCTTCTTTAACACGGCGTTTTAAATCCGGATTGAAACCAGCCCACAGCAAGTATTTTTTACAATTTCTTAAATAACATTTTGGCACATTTAATTACTTTAATGAGTTTTCTTAAATAGCCAAACAAATATATTTAACAAGTTTTTATACAAAATGTTGAATAAATCTTATCAAGAGATATGGATTTAAAAAATAATTTAATTTCCTTCTAAATATTTTTCGATATTTAATACCACCGGTAATGTAAGTACCGGGTTATTAAACTTATTATTAATTAAATTGCAGAAATTATTGTAAAATTTTTCTAAATTTGTTTAACTCTTAGCAGATCCCCTGGAATAATCTTACGGACCACCATTTCGGAACCGTTTTTATTATTTGAATAAAATTTTTGCAGTTACAATCGAATATTAGTTTCACCTGCAAAAAACAATCACTCTGTCTAAAATATTTGTTTTCGTTACCAATTGTAAATTGCTTGTTCCATTCAACCAGAAATGAGCTTCGCCGCTAAACACGATTTTCCGATGAAAAAGTGGATCTTAATCCAACTTTGGTATATCGTGTTGATTCAATTCTTGCACCAGCTGTATTTTAAAAGGGTTTACACCCAAATCCTTCCGCAACATTTTCCGCTTAGTGGAGTAACAGAGGCCCAATTGCTGCGAATGGCGCCGAATCGATAATTCACTGTCATCAACAACACTGGCGGATACAGCTGCGATATTTTCCTCTGCCCACACTCTACGTATGCGTGTTGATGGTTTAATGTCCAATAATGTAAATTTGGTGCGAAATTTAGTCACAAGATTCCGAATAGCCGCCTCTGACCATAAATTGGAAGAAGTGCACGATGCACTTTCTTAACCGAGCATGAATTTTGATAATAAAATTCAATAATCAGCAAGCAATTATAGACCAAACTGAACATGCTGTTAAACGAAAACATCTGAGCTAAAAAGAACAACTTTCACCCTTTAGACAAATATTTATATTTTAAACTAGAAAATATTCAAGATTGAAGTTTAAAAAACTATATGAGTTTAGCCTAGAGGTAAAGTACTTACTTGCCTGACAAAAGGAAGATCGGCGGTTCGAGCCTAGTTCGAGGCATAACATTTTTTTATTAATGAAATAAATTTGTGGAATGCATGTGAATCTATTTATCGAATATTGTAGTCCATAGACTTAAAGTAGTCAATTGTTACAATAAAAATTCGAAATTTGTAAATAAATGTCGGTTGTTACAATAGTATTCAAATTCAATAATATTGTTAGTACATGGAACCACAAAAATTCGATTGACAAAAAATTCGGTTGCAACTACATAACTGAAACAAATCCAATATCGCATTTTGAAAAATGTCCATACAATCTAAAACGCGTCTAATGTACACTCAAAAAAAAAACCTTCATCATATTTACGAAAACCTGAACTGGAATTCGTTTCATACATATATTTTTGACACAGAAGTGTGTTAGTACTCTTTGACACAGAAGTGTGTTAGTACACTGAAACATTTGTCCGTTTTGCTTTAGATATTTCGGTTTTCGGAATAATGACCATTAGCTAAACAAAGCTAATTAAATTTTCTATGAATTTATGAAATAGTTCTGAAAAATATTTCATAAACATATATGAAAAGTTTTATCATGTTTATGAAACCTTCATAAATATGAAATGTTTCAACCAATGAACATGTTTCACAAATATTATTAAATATTTTCTCCTGGGTGTAATAACTGCAATAGTGTCTATTATGTCCATTTAGTCTTATAAATTGTGTCCGAAATATATTCATTACACTATGGGGCGAATGCCGAAAATATAGCGGACATAATCTCCAAAAACGAAATTGTGGTATTTTGGGGCACTTGTTTTTGGTTTTAGTTTTATTTTTTTTTTCAGTGAAACAGGGTTATGTACTTACCTGGCCTGCTTATCCCGCAGTCCAAGGAAAAACTTCATTATATTTATGAAAACCTTCAAAAATAAGATGAAAACTTCATTGTTTTTCGTCCAATGACACTGTTTCATAAATATTTATGTAATTGTTTCATAAAAATATTGTTATGGTGATGCGTTTTGGAATTACAACTGGATCTGTCTAATATGTGCCATTAGCAAAAAATAGTATTGATGACATTTTTCTATGAAATGATAAAGAAGTTAAGAAGGATTATTTCATTAATATATATGAAAAGTTTAATCGATTATTTTCCAACATAATCCCTAAAACCAAGCTGGTACTAGTCGTGTTCTGGATAAAATGCTAAACATTCGTGTTAATCCTTCTAAAGTTAACATAGAATCAAAAGACAAAATATTTTTTATTAAGTTTGACTTTAATTTGAACTTTGTAAAACCTCAGATAATAGGAATAGAATATTCTTTACATCCATTGCTATTTATTAAGTATTCTTAAGGATTAGAATAAAGAATTTTCGTTAACGAAAATTAAGGAAAAGTTTTTGTTGAAAAAATCACAATTTAATTTATATTTATTGGCCTCACTAATTGTTCACCTTGAAATAAAATTATATGTGTACAATAATAAAGGATCAAGTGCATGCAATAGAATACTGCAACCAACCAACCAACACACAGAAACAACTCAAAAAATAACCCTTTATTTTCAATACATTAACAAACACACACAAACATATAAATTTTCTTGACTGTAACATTATATTTTATGATGGCGGCGAATGTCAGTGTTACGTAGAGCTACACATACAGGTGAAATATAACAGAATTTTCTTATACTGATGTTTCTTACACAAAAACTACGTTCTTTGGGTGGTACATAATACCAAAGAAAAGCTAACGTTAAAAAGTGCAGAAATATCCTTAATTGGAAAGATGTTTTGAAGAAATGAAGCCGAATAGAAGAAGAATTTAACTAAATGGAGGTTTTATAGCTAACGGTTGATAACAGCATGTAAAGAAAGGTGTCTTGGTATGAGTTCAATAAAATTTTATGAAGGTAAAACTGGTATGAAATGTATGATGATGGTTGTTTCCAATGTTTAGTATTGCCATGCATTTTTGATCTATGGACTATTCGAATGAACATTTTGTTACGTTTGTGTTTTTTTTTGTATTCTTTTCTGTATATTTTTTTTTATTTTTTTTTTTTGTTAAAATTTATGGCAGTTTCTTTCTATTTCTTCTTCATCTTCTTGTTTAACATTGTCGTCTCCATTGCTCCATTTCATGTTAACTCTCTGCTTGTGATGGCATTTTTGTGTTGTTTCGTTGCAATATTTATGGATTTTCATTGGAATACAAGTATAGAATATGGTGGCCTCAACTGGCTACATTCATGCATATACGTGTGTATATCAATGTGTGTGTAGTATTCACAATCACTTACTATGTGTTAGTGTTTGTGAAGAAGAAGATACACAATAAGGAGGTGGCAGTAGCATTGAAGCGGTGTTATGTCAAAACGAAAATGATTTATTGAACTGACAGCAGTGAATTTTGTCGAGTCGACTCGAACTTCGATACACGAGTCACAAGACAAGTTTTTTTTTTGTTGTTGTTTTCTTTTGCCTTTCTGTTTTTATTTCAGTTTATAGGAGATGCTGTTGTTGTTTCAAACAGGGCTATGTGGAATAAAGGGCCCATTGTTCAAAATTAGGGCAATACATGGTATTGAATTTCTTGGACAGTGCTAGAGATTTTTCTCGCTTTTAAAACAACACCCACCTTAGTGTCCCTCCACCTTATAGATGTACAGTAGTTCCCGCTAAATGCTCACCGCTTTAGTGAGTTCCCCGTTTAAAGTGCTGGCAAAAACATATCACATAATGCATATATATATTTCGTTCAAATGCGTCCCGCTTAAATACGTTCCCCGCTTTAATGACTCCATTAGGCTGAGTTCAATTTCTTAAGTAACACTGATTGCTTAAATTCGTTTTTTGCCCAAAAAATAATCCATAAAATTTTCATAAGATACATAGATAAATTTTTTAAATTGTTTGTTAACCACAAAAGTATGTTAAAATCTTTCTTGCCGAATTAGCCTAAACTGAAAACAAGAAAAAAAATTTCCATTAAAGGAGAGAAACCAATTGTAAGCAAAAAGTGTAAAAAACTTGTTTAACTAAAGAAAAGTAATTTAATTTAATAAATTTTTTTACGCAATTTATGAGATATTTTTGTAAATGCGTTACTTCGCATTAACCCGAGTTTTCGGGTAAATGATTTTCTGCTTAAATGCGCATTTCTTATTGCACATTTAAGTAGGGACTATTGTATATAAGATGATTGAGCAACCTGTGAAAATCCTAAGGAGCGACACAAAATACGCCTTTCATCGTGATAATTCCATCAAGATAATAAGATGATTGAGCAACCTGTGAAAATCCTAAGGAGAGACACAAAATACGCATTTCATCGGGATAATTCCATCAAGTCCAGTGGATTTTATAGCTTTAACTGATTTTTTTTCAAATTTATTTGTACACTCAAATAAAAAAGTTAGTAAAGTCAGCAAAATTTTAGTCAGGAGGGTGCTTGCAAAGAAATTGCTAATGTCAGCAAAATCTTTTGCTGAAAATCAGCGAGCTGAAATAACTAAAATATAACTAAAATTTTAGTTTAAAACATAATTTTAGCAAAGAATTTGCTGAAAAATAGTATACCTGATTTACAAGATGTTTTACTGACTTTTCTACTGACTTAATTTTTTTGAGTGTAGTCTATAATCAGCCACATATCTGTCTGCTCTTTGTCTACTAAGGTAAGCTATCCTCTTGGTCTCGCAATCTTCCTAAGACACGACTTAATTTATCGAACTGATACATTATGGAAGTGGATTGTAACTCCGTATGAAGAATTTCGAGTTATGAAATAGTACATCAATGGTATTGTCCCTTAACCTATGCGAATTTAGTAAATAGACAATTTTAAAACGCTTGTAATTGAAAAACTAACCATTTCGTTTGAAAAATCATTTTTATTTATAACACAGTATAGACTATATATTATTAATTCACTGTTTGTAGAGATCCAATGGACCGCGATTTTCTATTTGGCGCATTTTATGCTGGATACCTCAAATCATGCTTTGGGCCGACATTCATCAACATTTTTTTTACACTACTTCTATTTTTTTTTCTTCAATTCTGTCAGTGCATTTGGCTTCCCAACCATTTTAATAAAATACCCCAAAAGTCCTCAAGCGGACGTGCTTTTAGGACGTTTGAAGGGTTTGCGTATTTCGGTACAAAATGTATGTTTTTAGCATTAAGCCATTCTAACGTCTTTTTCGCATAATGACAGCTTGCTAAATCTGGCCAAAATAATTTGTCATCTTTATGGTATCTGTCTCTGATAAATTTTTTAAGTTTTACTAAACATTTATTAATATAAATGCCATAACTTTTGAATCCTGGATGTAAAGCTGTGATATCTTTTTTGTAGAAAACGGCTGCCATACTACTACTTTTGATTAAAACTTCGCTTTGGCCGAATACTGTATCTAGTCAGCACTTTTTGAAGTCATCAGAATGAAGTCCTGAACTAATACTTCCGCTGTCCCTAACAAAAGAAACGTATTTTTCATCATCCGAAATTATTTAAAAATTTTTCCTCGTGGAGTTTTTTCTCAGTTGTTTGCATTTTGTTTGTGTATTTATTTAATAGCAAATTATATCCTGTTACCCTTACCGACAGCTAGCTACTTCAGCTTTCGGGTCATTGCAGCAAAAACAGACTACCTCTGGTGAGAACCGGACCCACGACCCCCGCACTAATAAGCTAGCACGCTACCAACTAGCCTACCGGGGCACACTTATTTTGTTGGTATTTCTGCCAATTGGTTTTATTATATATTTGGATACTGTCTTCCTCTGTTAGTGTTTTACTTTAATTTGGTGTAAGTTTTTGCGAATTGTTTCCTTGGAAATGCGAAATTTTCTGAGTAACTTACGATTCGATGACCCAATTTGATTAACCACCCATTTTTTCAATTTTCACAAGTCAGATGCGGTAAATTTTTTACATTTCCTTTCTTTTTTATCACGATTGATACCACTCTATTTTCAAACCGTTTAAATATGGAATATATTGTGCTACGTGGTACTTGTTCCTGAAATGATGCAACACTTTCATTTTGAACTTTTTCACTTTTGAATATTTACAAGAATGCATATAATATAAGTTTTTATTAACATGAAATGTGAAAAAAAACATGCCTACTTAACAGTAATTTATATCTGGATTTTGTACATTCACTTAGTTGGCATAGGTTATAGTTTGTCTTCGCTTTTCCGCTTAATGCGTGAGATAGAGCAATTATCTTCAAAATCTTTTCATTCATAAAGCGTTCAATAAATGAACTATCGAATAATTTTTGATTTATGTGGAGAAGTATGAAAAAACCGTAAAAATGCTAAAAAAGGAACCATTTTCTATCTCCCCTTTCACCGAAATTGAACATCAGTTGATACTTTCCTTTTGATTTCAAGGGTAGCTAAATGTGAGCAGCATCTATCGAAAATTTAAAACGTTTTGTTTATCAAGTTTGATATAGTTTTTATTAAAAATTAAAAATTATGTTTTTTCGACCTTTAATGAATGGAAATAAAATTATTCAAGTTCGAGGCCATGCTCTATATTTCTTTATTAGGATAATGTCCTAACAAATAATCTATAGAGTTTTTGTTTTCAAATTTATTAATTGATCCACTTTCAGGAATGTGTTGATATATCTATTTCGGGAATTTTCTAGGTTGCCATCATCAGAACACGTTTTGAAAGAAGTGACAATCATATGCAAACATCAAACATTCATATAAACTAGTTATCCCACTAAATGAGAACTAATAATTGAGCTTGAAGTTAAAGATAATCACCATTGATCAAAAATAAATTGAAAACCTTTGGGAGATATAGGGTCCGCCAAATAACTTTTTTTTTTTTGAACTCCTGAACCAATTGGACTTTGTATGGCGTCATATCAAGGTCTTTATGCAAAATTCGTCTCAATGATGTCTCCGAAATGTTCAATTGTTGAGAACGAGGGTGAATTGATCTTGATGGCGCTTCACGCACACTTTCTGCCACAGCAGCAATATTCTCGGGTGTAGGCACTGTTTTTGGCTTTTCACGCTTTGGTTTATCGATGAGGATGCCAGTTTCTTTCACTTTTTTCACAAGATACGAACATACGGACCATATTCGTTCAGCGGAAGGATAAAACTAATTATCTGTCAAATCAGACATGAGCTAAGTGTTACCATTCACGAAATAAGCACTAGTTGAAAAAAAACGTTAAATGGCGGACCCTTTATAACTAAATTTAACTAATATAATATAATAAAATAATGGAATGCTGGCACTAGATGGTAAATAAGAAAATTAAATCATTATAATTTTAACAATTTAAGGCCCCCTTAACACATCCAATCATGTCTAAGATCTCATCAAACCAATATCCGGCATTTGCTTGTTTGTGCATGTGTTAGTATTGTTTCGTTGTATATTATTTTTTGTGCAAATTCTTATTCAACATTTGTTGCAACTGTCTCTCTAGGTTATTTTAAACTATATATTATTGTTGTTGTTATATTTGTTATTGTATAGTAGTAGTGGTACAACAGCATAGTTGGCGCAAGAAATGGCACCGATGTGAAATGAAGTTTTGATTTAGTTCAAAAATTTTTATCAAAGAAATGTTGCATTTTTGTTGTTGCTGTTGTTGCCATTACCAGTACATCTTCTTCTTATTCGTTTACTACTACAACTACTTTTCTCTCTTCAATAAATCACGGCATGGGATGTCTTTGATACGATGAGCATAGTAGCATCGTATTCATTTTTTTTTTTTTGTTATTTTGGTACCATAATAACTTTTATTTGTGATGATAGTTTGAGTCGTTAGAGTGGGTTTGGTTACCCTTTTCTTTGCATTATGCTCCCTACTCCTACTTCTAAATGTTTTGTTATGGTTCATCTTTCTTACTCGGTTGTAATGGAAATTTTGATTTATGTTTCGTATCGTTTTTAGTTTATTTTTTATTTTTTTTTTTGCTCTCTACTACTTTTCGATGTTATAATGCAAAAGTTCACACCATACAAAATATATTAAATATATCATAAGAAATGGAATTTATTTGAAGTTTTAATAACGTTACTATTGAAGGGTGTATACATACGACTACACACACACACATATACACATACACATTGTGCATGGTATATATGTATGTATGGTGACATTTGTTATTGAACCGGAAGTGATATTATAGAAAATGGTTTGGTTACATAAATATTTGATAAGGTAAAGTTAATGTTTAAGAATGAAGCAATTTTTGCATTTTTTTTTTGTAGTTATACAGCATTTGTAATAAACATAATGTAGAATATATCGTGGCAGAACTGATTGAATTTTGAATATATGGCACATATTTTTAGGCAAATATATTCGGAATAAAACTAAAAACTAAGTGAGTGGTTATTTACTCTGAAGCGATGAATCTAAGTACAGAAGTTTTTTTTTTTATATTCAGACATAATTTTATACAATTAAATGATTAAATATATACATTTATATAGTCATATTAACCTATATGTTAAACCATAATATTTGCATCTAATTGTATATAGCTTTGTGTAGTTTCAAAATTAGTTAAAGCAATATATTATTTTATATTGTCTTATAAGCAATTATACTTAATATACCTAATTATATATTACCATATATACATTAAAAAAAAAGTTGGTAAAGATACCCAAAAAATTTTGCTGAGTAACATAATTTTAGTCAGGACTGTGCTTGCTAATGTCAGCAAAAACTTTTGCTGAAAATCAGCGAGCTAATTTTTAGCAACAAAATTAGTAGATTCAGCAAAAGTTTTGCTAACACGTAGTGAAAATTCCTTGCTTAAAGTTAACAAAAGTTTTACTTAATATTAGTAGATTAAACAAAAACTCAAAATTTTTTTAGAAAAATTAAGCTTTAGTTAACTAATTTGCTGAAAATCGTAAAATTGTTTTGTGATTCTTTTAAAAATAATTAACAATAAGTTACAAAATATAGAAATATTCATACTCTCACATTGACAACATAAATTAATGTAACATCTAAAAATAAATATAAATAATTATACATAACATAAACAAAATTATCTTTAAACTACTTACATTAATGGTTATCTAAATGATGACATTTTTTAAAGGAAGATAAATGCCTTAGATAATTCTAGAAATAATAACATCCAATCATGAAAGATAGAAAGAATAACGAAATATATATGTCATATTTCGTTATTCTTTCGTTTCATTTTACAATAAGGAAAAGGAAACATAAATTAACCTTAGATGTGTGTCCATGCCTTTCGCTTTAGTCTGTCTACCTCAACGTGTATTTGTTTGCAATTTCAAATTTTCATATTTCGTTATTCTTCGTTTCATTTTGCAATAAGGAAAAGGAAACATAAACTAACCTTAGATGTGTGTCCTTGCCTTTCGCTTTAGTCTGTCTACCTCAACGTGCATTTGTTTGCAATTTCAAATTGACAATTGACCACATTACATTAATATCATTATAAATAATTAGTTTACAGAAACACATTTAATCTTTACTATATTTTAATGCTTTATTTTGTCTTTACTTTACTTGATAGTCACTTACTTTCACAAGCTGGGGGCAACAAAAAATTGTTTGTTGTTTTAATCCACAATTTTGTTTTGTGTATGAAAAAATCTTTCATATTGACATGCCGCACCACCATTAATGTGCACATCAGCACAATTTTTTTAGCAACATAAATTAGTAAAATATTAGTAATTATTTTAGAAAAACATTAGTTTAACACAGTTAAGTGCTGAATATGTACAACTAAAATTTTATCTGAAAACATATTTCAACAAAAAATTTGATGAAAATCAGTATACTTGAGTAACAAGACTTTTTACTAACTTAATTCTTAAATGTACAATATAATGTTATATATTCGTTCATATATAATTCAACGTAAATGTACATATCATTATATAAAACTTCATGTGAACCAACATTAAAAATATTTATTTTGTAATTTTTTTAAAAGGTATATATTGTTCCATACAAAAATTATGTAAATATATGTGAGGTCCACGGCTTTGAATATTTTTTATTTGAATTCAGATATGATATTATATATGGTGCTTTACAAATCCACATTTATTTATATGTTGTAAGATAATTTTCTAAATTATTAGAGATATAATTTTAAATTTCGGAGTTGAGATTTATGAGTTAGTTAATTTACAAAATTTTGATTTTTGCTTGCGAGAATTACTCTAGTTCCCGCGTGCTCTTTGAAGAAGTTAAACATATGTTTAGAGTTCAAACAGACAAAAAAATGTGTGGATTTTAATAGGGAAAAATCTGAGAAAAGCTAATTTTTGAATAAAACAACCTTGTTCGAAGTTAAATTGTTGAAATAGAGCCATGATTTTTGGCTCCACAGCTTCATACTCATAAAAGTACTGTAATAATAATGTTAGTCATATATATAGCTTATGATATTATATATAATCTGATATAATTGTTGAGATAAACTAGGAACTGTTTTCCTCAACTTTTTTATAATAATATCGAATTATATCTAATTCTATACAAATATATATAATACTCAAAAAATTGTATGGGGATAAAATCCGGATAAAATTGTATCTAATATACATTAAATTGTACAAAATTGTACAAAATTGTATTTAATTGTATAGAATTAGATCTAATTCGATACAATTTGAAGTATTTTATATACATTTATATGTTCTCAAATTTTTGGATCAATTTGGATCTGATTGCATATCTAATTTATATATAATTTAATATAATTTGATGATACCCAACATGAATTTTTTTACTTGGGAATACAAGGCTATACACTTAACCAAAAGTTAGTACAAAAATTTGTAATATGTTTTATATCAAAATCTACCCCATTCCACTAAGATCACCCAAAGTTGTAATATGTTCAGCACACACTAATCCTTGCAAAAGACGGACAGCCACAAATGCAGTATTCTAAGGTCCTGTCATCCTCGCATCAGGCCTTACAAATTACTAACTCCTCACTACCTATTCGAAAGCGGTGTGCATTCCGTATAAGTGCCCGTTGAGAATACTTATTAATTATCTTTAAAAATTACCGATTAAGTAGTCTTAAAAGTTCATTAATTTCCCCTCTATCCAGGCCTGGTGGAATCTACAACTCACTTCTGCTGTACCCCAAATTGTTCCGTGAGCATTAACAGCGTATTGATATATTTCAGCCCTAAAAGCCTTAAATGGTTACACGCTATCAAAGTTGAAAGTTGCCTGGCTAATTCGCCAGCAATATCATTTCCTGCGATATTACAATTCCCTGTTTTAAATACTGTCCCTAATTGAAAAGTTATTGATTGCCTCCTTGAACCCGACCTTACAGACTTCGAAGTGATTGTTTGGATAGACGCCTTCCTTCAATAATAATAACATATTATTCATTCCATTATTACCCATATCTCCGCCTGAAAAACGGTATTATGATCCGGGGGCCAGATCACTTTTCAATAGAGAAGTCGCTGCTATAGAAGCCCAACCTAGTCTTCCCATTAATTTTCGAACCATTCGTATGGAAGTGAATACTGGATTGCCCTTTAAAGAATTACTATCCAAACAGGGTTAGGGGTCGAAGTTCTTGTGCTCGTTAAAAAATATTTATTGGTTGGTTTTCCCATTGCCACAAATTCATTCAGCTGTTGCATTCAGCCTCAGCATAGCCAATTCTGCTTCATATTTTATAGGAATCTTAATTGGGTTTTTCGACGAAATTTTCTCCAGTGCCCTAATTTAAGTGGTTCAAATGGCACATCTGATGCATTAGCAACATAGACGATGTATTTTCTGAAGTGGCTTAATATTTCTCTTTCTCCGTATTAATGTCCACCATAAGGAGATACTAATGGTTGTGCAGATAAAAAGTGAAAAGACATATCTCAGTTTTGTCCGGGTTCACGCTAACACCTCCAGGCCTATCGCATTTGTATGACAATTCGACTACTTCGAAAGTCCTTGTACTCAGACGTCTAGAATTCGTCTCCCTTAAGAGTATCGCCACATCGCCTGTAGTGCAGATGGGTATGAAAACCCTAATTTTTTTATTTTTTTTTTTTAAAAGAGAAGCAACACTCAGGAAATTCTTCCTATTTATTAATGTGTTGCTTTCTTTGGAAAGGGGATAGTGGAGAAATGAAAGGTGGTGAAAGATGAAGTGCTTCAAACATGGCCGCCCTTAGTGTTGATAATGTTGACCTCGCAATTAATATTTTGTCTCCCCCCAGCATTTTACCGACCCAGTCAGCCAAAGCCCAGTCACTATAAACTGGTCTAGGGACCAGATAATCGTTACAATAAATAAAGGCAAATTATACATATGTATATCAAATCATGTATCAATATGGCAAACGACCTATTGTTACTCATTTGGCCAAACTTGTTGAGCCCCATTTGGTCCATCTTGCTGGATACCATTGGGCACAATTTGCTGGTTCATATAGGGTCCAATATTTTGTTCCACAGTAGCTCCAATTTCATGTTCCACAGCGTTTTCAATAAGAAACCAAGTTTCCAAAAGTATTCCTCAAGATTTGTTATTCGAGTACGCCCTATTTGCGTTTCCCGCAAATAAGGGATTCGGGCTGCGTTTGGGTCTCGATACAAATTTCCTAATCTTCGAGACGTCATTTAAGCTGTCCTATTCACAGAAAAGTTGTGATAGTAGTCACAGTTGTGATAGTAGTCACAGGATTCCGAATGTCTGCACAGAAAGAAAAATTTTGCTATTTTTAAACTGAAATTCCGTTACTACTTCTGATATCTGTTGGTACAACTAAATATTGGGTTTCAGAACAAAATTTGGCTAACACAACAGAATTTTAGTTACAACACCCAAAACATTCAGAAATCACATTTAACCGAATTTATTTGCTTTAAACAAAAAAATACATTTCTCAGTTCGGTTGTCACTTTATTTTTCTGTGTGTGCAAACTTGTATCTCGAGATTGACCAGTTAGAAGACAGCACTCCTTAAACGATTTAATAAAGTTACTTGTGTGCTTATCTACCTCCCTGTCGATATCATTCCTCTCTTGAAATATGGCATGTAAAGCGTTAAGAATGTTCTGTAGATTAATCCTGAAATTAGGCCAGTTTATCTAGCCATGTTTCGGGAACATATTGGTTCTGGTGGTGGGTGTTCCAGCTCAAACTAGATGTACTGATGTTGCAAAAAAAAAAGAAGGTACATT